>WOXC01010691.1:0-282570 GCA_011680675.1 Gymnobelideus leadbeateri
CTGGGGTCTTTGGGCTTATCAAACAATAGATTGCTATATTTATTAGCTGCTGGGTCTCCTGCACCTAATCTATTCCATTGATCCACTACTCTACACCTCTGCCAGTACCAAGCAGTTTTGATGACTGCTGCTGTATAATACAGATTAAGATCTGGCATAGCTAGTCCACCTTCCCTAGCATTTCTTTTCATTAATTCCCTTGATATTCTAGACCGTTTGTTTTTCCAAATAAATTTTGTTATTATTTTGTCTAACTGTACAAAGTAGTTTTTTGGTAAATTGATTGGTATGACACTAAATATATAGTTTAGTTTGGGTAAAATTGTCATTTTTATTATATTAGCTCGACCCAGCCATGAGCAATTGATATTTTTCCAGCTATTTAGATCTGCTTTTATTTGTGTGAGAAGTGTTTTGTAGTTGTGATCATATAGATTCTGGGTTTGTTTTGGCAAGTAGATTCCCAAATATTTTATAATGTCTAAAGTGACTTTAAATGGGATTTCTCTTTCTATCTCTTGCTGTTGAGTTTTATTAGAGATGTACAGGAATACTGAGGATTTATGTGGGTTTATTTTATATCCTGCAACTTTGCCAAATGTATTTATCGTCTCAAGTAGTTTTTTACTTGATTCTCTAGGATTCTTTAAGTATATCATCATATCATCTGCAAAGAGTGACAGCTTGGTCACTTCTTTACCTAATTTGATTCCTTTGATTTCTTTTTCTTCTCTAATTGCTACTGCTAGTATTTCTAGTACCAGATTGAATAAGAGGGGTGATAGTGGACACCCTTGTTTCACTCCTGATCTTATTGGAAAGGCTTCTAGTTTATCCCCATTGCATATAATACTTGCTGATGGTTTAAATAGATGCTATCAACTATTTTAAGGAAGGCTCCATTTATTCCTATACTTTCTAGTGTTTTTAATAGGAATGGGTGTTGTACTTTGTCAAAAGCCTTTTCGGCATCTATTGAGATGATCATGTGGTTTCTGCTAGTTTTATTGTTGATGTGCTCAATTATACTGATGGTTTTTCTAATATTAAACCATCCTTGCATTCCTGGAATGAATCCTACCTGATCAGAGTGTATTATTTTTGTGATAAGTTGTTGTAGTCTTTTGGCTAATATTTTATTTAGAATTTTTGTGTCTAAATTCATGAGGGAAATTGGTCTATAATTTTCTTTCTCTGTTTTATCTCTTCCTGATTTAGGAATCAGTACCATATTTGTGTCATAGAAAGAGTTTGGTAGGACTCCTTCTTCACTAATTTTCCCAAATAGTTTGTAGAGTATTGGAATCAATTGTTCTTTAAATGTTTGATAGAATTCACTAGTGAACCCATATGGCCCTGGAGATTTTTTCCTAGGGAGTTCATTGATGGCTTGTTTGATTTCTTTTTCTGAGATGGGGTTATTTAGGTAATTCACTTCCTCTTCAGTTAATCTGGGCAATTTGTGATTTTGTAAATATTCATCCATTTCACTAAGATTGTCATATTTATGTGCATACAATTGGGAAAAATAATTCCCCATTATTTTTTTGATTTCCTCTTCATTAGAGGTAGATTCACCCTTTTTATTTTTGATACTCATAATTTGGTTTTCTTCTTTCTTTTTTTTTATCATATTGACTAAGGGTCTATCAATTTTGTTGATTTTTTCATAAAACCAGCTCTTAGTTTTATTTATTAATTCAATAGTTTTCTTAATTTCAATTTTATTAATCTCTCCCTTGGTTTTCAATATTTCTAATTTAGTACTAAATTGGGGATTTTCAGTTTGTTCTTTTTCTAGCTTTTTCAATTGCATGTCCAATTCATTGACCTCCCTTCTCTCTGCTTTAATTAAGTATGCACTCAGGGATATAAAACTTCCCTGAGAACTGCCTTTAGTGCATCCCACAAATTTTGGTATGTTGTTTCATTATTATCATTCTCTTGAATGAAATTATTGATTGTTTCTATAATTTCTTGTTTGACCCACCAATTTTTTAGGATTAAATTGTTTAATTTCCAATTAGTTTTTAGTCTATCTTTCCATGGCCCTTTATTGCATGTAATTTTTATTGCATAATGATCTGAAAATGATGCGCTTAATATTTCTGCCTTTCTGCACTGGATTGTGAGGTTTTTATGCCCTAGTACATGGTTTATTTTTGAGTATGTACCATGTACTGCTGAGAAGAAAGTAAATTCCTTTTTGTCCCCATTCAGTTTTCTCCAGAGATCCATCATATCTAGTCTCTCTAAGATTCTATTCACCTCCTTAACTTCTTTCTTGTTTATTTTGAGGTTAGATTTATCGAGTTCAGAGAGGGGAAGATTAAGGTCCCCCACTAGTATAGTTTTGCTGTCTATTTCTTTCTCTAATTCCTTTAGAATTCCTCTAGGAATTTAGATGCTATACCACTTGGTGCATATATATTAAGTAGTGATATTGCTTCATTCTCGATGGTGCCTTTTAGTAGGATATAGTTTCCTTCCTTATCTCTTTTAATTATATCTATTTTTGCTTTTGCTCTATCTGAGATAAGTATTGCTACCCCTGCTTTTTTTACTTTAGCTGAGGCATAATAAATTTTACTCCAACCTTTTACCCTTATCCTGTGGGTATCCCTTTATTTCAAATGTGTTTCTTGTAGACAACATATTGTAGGATTATGGTTTTTAATCCATTCTGCTATCTGCCTCTGTTTTATGGAAGAGTTCATCCCATTCACATTCACAGTAATAATGACTATCTGTCTCTTCCCCTCCATCCTATTCCCTCCCCTGTTTATGTTTTTGTTTCTTCTTTCTCCCTTCCCCTCCTTGGAGTTTTCCTTTTGACCACCCCCTCCCTCAGTGTTCCCACCCAGTGATCCCTCTTCTTAACCTACCCTCTCCCCTTATTACTGTTTCCCTCCCTTCTAATCCCCCCCCTGTAGTCTCCTCTTTTTCACCCCCGCTTACCCTTCTGCTTTCTATAGGACAAAGTAAGTTTTTATACTTATCAGAGTGAATTACTCCCCTTTTGATTCCAAACCAGTGAGAGTAAATTTCAAACATTGCTCCTCTCCCTCCCTCCTTTTCCTCTATTTAATGAATTTATGTGTCTATTCACATTAAAATCTTAAACTTCACTGATTTAAGTTGATCCCTCTTTGAACCAGAACCAGTGAGAATAGTGTTTAAATGATGTTCCTCTCCCTCTTTCTTTCCCCTCTTCTATAGTGTGTTTTAATGTCCCTTCGGATGGCATATTTTACCTTTTCCTAGCTCATCCTTTCCTTTTTCCCATTACAGTACCTTTGATCCCCTTAATAGTTTTGTTTTGTTTTTTTTTAGACATCAGGTTAGTGCATTCATACCCACACCCTCTATCTAAGTATAACCCTTTTGAAGGTCATGATAATCATAAAGATTTTGAATATTGACAGTTATCAGCTCCACATATAGGGATGTGAACATTTTGCTCTTGTTGCATCCCAAGTAATGAGCGTGTGTTTGTGGGTGTGGGTGTGTGCGCTAGTGCATGTGTGAGTCTGTTTCTCTTGTTTACCTTTTTATGTCTTTCTTGAGTCTTGTAACTGGAGATCAGATTTTCCATTGAGCTCTGGCTTTTTCATCAGGAACATCTGGAAGTCCCTTATTTCATTAAACGACCATCTCCTTGCCTGGAAGATTATGCTCAGTTTTGCCGGGTAGTTAATCCTTGGTTGTAGTCCTAGCTCTCTTGCCCTATGAAATATCAAATTCCAGTCCCTCTGCTCTTTTAATGTAGAAGCTGCTAGGTCCTGTGTGATCCTAACTGTAGTTCCTTGATATTTGAATTGTTTCTTTTTAGCTGCTTGTAGAATTTTTTCTTTAATCTTGTAGTTCTGGAATTTGGCTACTATATTTCTTGGAGTTTTCAGTTTGGGATCTCTCTCAGGAGGAGTCTGGTGAATTCTGTCGATAATTATTTTATCTTCTGATTCCAGGACCTCAGGACAGTTTTCTTTGACAATCTCTTGGAGGATGTTGTCTAGGCTGCTTTTTTCATCATGGCTTTCTGGTAGACCAATAATTCTTAGGTTGTCTCTCCTGGATCTGTTCTCTAGGTCAGTTATTTTTCCAGTGTGGTATTTTACATTTTCTTGCAATTTTTCGATTGTCTTGTTTTGTTTGATTGACTCTTGCTGCATCATAGAGTTCTGAGCTTCAATTTGATTGTTTCTAATTTTTATCGAATTACGGTCTTCAGTTATTTTTTGAAGTTCCTTTTTTAGGGAGGTATTTTCTCCAGTTACTTCACTGAGACGTTTTTCCAAGTTGGTCACTGCCTCCCTGATTTGGTCTTTAAAATTTTTCTTAAGCTCCTCCAGGAATGCTATTTGGGCTTGGGACCAGATCATGTTTCCTTCTGTGGTCTCAGGTGTGGGTAGAGAGTCTATATTGTCCTGTGTGTTTTGTTGTTCTTGCCCTGAATAGTATGCTCGAATAGACTTTTTTGCCTTCCCCTTCTTCTCGGCTTCTTTCTTTCCCATTGTGACTTCCTGTTTCTTAGTTTCTCAGGCTATGAGTTTAGGGCCTGATCCTTGACTTTGAATACCTCTAGGTGGCTAGTTTATGGCTAAGTCAGGGAAGTCAATGAGGGATGTAGATGAGTAGGTATGGGTGCGTCTGATCACTTCAGATTTCTGCCTCTATACCCCTGGGCTATAAGTAGGCTTTTGTTGGTAAGGAGAGGTGGGGCTTGTTGGGACCCCACCCTCTCTTCTCTTCAGACTCCTGGCTGTCTCAGTTACACCCCTTCTTGGAGAATCTCAAGCCTGGGGCTATTTCCATTAACTTGGGATTTCAATCTGGGTGGGAGACTTATCTTTGGGTTTTCTGTTTCATGAAGGAGGGATGGGAGGATCGGAGCAGCTAGAATTTACTTTGCCATTCCAGCCCCTGTATTATACAGGCATGCAGTTTCTAACCTTCCAGGCTGGGGGCCGAATGCAGCCAGACTCTTTCCACTGAGGGCCCAACTCTCCTACCTGGCTCCAATGATCCTACCCGTCTGATAGATGACTGCGATTTGTCCTCGGTAAGTGTGCAGGCTGGGGCTTTTGCTCTCTCTGGTGTAGTCTGCTTGTCTGCTCTTAGGTCTGGGCTGTGCAGACCCCACGCGCTCTGCGCTCAACCAGTCCGGACACACTGGGCAACCTCCTGGGCTGGACTCTGCCACACTCTGTCTTCCAGTGGGCTCTTTCACTCTGGATTCTGCTCAGATTCACCCTTTGAGCTGTCTTATTTGATTTTTAAAGTCCTTCTTAAGGTCCTCTATGGCCTGCAACCCGCTCATGTTTTCCCCTGGGGCTTTTGGAGCAGGACTTCTGACCTCACAGTCCTTTTCCTGCTCTATGCCCCCAAAATAGGAGTCTAGGGTTGCATTTTTCTGTTTCCTTTGCCTTGGCATGTTGCCACTTAATTACTTGACTTTTGGGCTTGTTGCCACACTATGGCTTTAAGGCCAGATAGAGGAATTTTCGTCCCAAACGTGTGGGGGGCAACTTCCGTTTCTGGCAAGCTGTAAACCCACCCACAACTTCCACCCTAGATCACAATCCAGATCCAGGGAGGTTAAAGCAAGAGCGATTACCCCCCCCAAGACTGATCACTGGATCTCCCTACAATTAATTGCGGGCTGGGAGCTCGAGCTGCCTCTGAAAACTACAAAATGGCTTGTCTCCTCAGCAGTTTCTAGCCCCCAGGGGAGGGAGCCGACACATTCCCCAAATACAAGTCCCAAAGTCCATAGGACTCTAACCTCTTACTTTGTCCTAGGCATGTCTATGTTGATAATTCTGGAGTTGCCACAGCTGCTGGTGTTCTGGGGATCCTCCAGCCGGCTGGTGACCCTGCCGCCCTGGGGCTAAAACCTTGGCTCACGCGGACCTGGGCTCTGCTCGGCTCCGCTTCCTGCGCTCTGCACATTGCGCTGACGGCTCCCAGACCGCTGCGCTGGTCCTTCCTGCAGGGCTGCTGGGCTGTCCTCAGCGGGAGGTTAGCTTCTCTGTGTCGTTCTGTGGGTGCTGGGTCTCCAGAAGTTGTTCAGAGTCCCCTTTCACATAGTTTGGGGGGAATCTGGGGGCAGAGTGGCTTGGATGAGCTGTTTCTACTCCGCCATCTTGGCTTCGCCCCCTCAAGATATTAGTTTCTTGATATCCTTGTGTGGGATGTGAAGACCCTTACCAATAATTCTCGGAGGGCACCTAAAATGATGCCAACCAAGGAGTGCAAATTGCAGAAGCTCACAGGCTTCTGTTATCCTACTCCTAAACCCACCTCTAACCCCTCTCCCACTTTACCATTGGTTAGTAAAGAAAGCTCACAATCTTCTTACTAATACTAACTAATTGGCACAAAGCAATCTCAATCATTACCATAATTATTACTAATGAGGCTCTAATTTTGTTAGATAGCACACATAATACATGAGGTTCACTAAGCAAGCACAGTAACAGCCCCAAAATACTGAACCCCCATCAGACCAACCTAGATGTGTCCTTATCTGGGCCTGAGTGTCTGAAGGCTGCTGTCTGCTTTCTAATTGGTCAGATCCACCTGTTGCTGGGAAGTGGGAATGCAGTTACCTCCCAAGGCTGCTGCCTCATCTCTTCCCAGGGCTAATTACTAAATACTAAGTACTTTTTATCAGTAGTCTGATTTCAGCAATCCTTGTAGTTCTGTAGAAACTTAACTTTTTGCTACCTCTCACATTAACATTCCTTTATACACAATGACCCCATATGTATGGTTCCGATGTCCCTAATACTCTGTCCAGGGATGTCAAAGAGGGTGCTGAAGAGCCAGCACTCTAAACCTCAAAGATTAAAGAGGTCCAAAGCCTAAGAGAGATCGGTTCAAGAAATCAGGGGATTAAGGGTGAGACCAAACAGGACCAACCACCCCACCCCAAAGCAGGTGGACAAATCTGGCCCTGGCACAAAGTCACAATTCGAGAATTAAAGCTAGAAAGGTGAGTAAATCAAAGAAAACATAGTATAAAAAGTGTTGCAAATCTAGATTCCTCAAAAGAAGGACCTGCAACCAGAAGCTTAAAAGAAAAAAAGCAACTATTCACAAAGACTACATGAATACCAAGAAGAAATGAAGCAAGAGATAAAAAAATTCTAAGCACTCAAGCAAAGAATTAGAAAGAGAATAAATATTTTAGAAGAGAAAGTGGTAAACAAATAGTGGACTTCTTGAAAACTAGGATAGACTAAACAAATTAATGACTCCATGAGACAGCAAGAAATATTAGAACAAAAATCAAGACTGAAAAAAATGGAAGAAAATGTAAGATATCTGATATATACATTATTATTATATGATATATACATTATATATCGTATAATATATACATTATATACTATATCATATACATTATATATCATATACATTATTATGTATATACATATATAATATATATAAACAACTTACCTAGATGAGTCAAGAAGAAATAATTAACAAATCACTGAACTCCCTGAAATCCATGACTCCCACAAAAAATATCCTTGACATTATATTTCAAGAAATAGGAAATGAAAATTACCCAGATATGCTGAAAGATAGAAAGAATCTATCAATCACCTCCTGAAAGAAACCCCCAAAAGAAAAGTCCCAGGAATGTCACAGCAAAAATCCAAAAGTCCCAAGCAAAGATGAAATACTGTAAGCATACAGAAAGAAGCAGTTCAAATACAAAGGGACCACAGTCATGATCAGATAAGACCTGGAAGCTTCTACCATATACAAGAAAAGATCTTAAATATGATATTCCAAAAGATAAAAGAGAATAACTTTACCCTGCAAAGATGACTATAATGCTGCAATGGGAAAAAAAGATGGATCTTTAATAGAATAGGGGACTTCTAAGCATTCTTGAGGAAAAGAACAGCTGAATAAAACTTTGAAATACAAATGCAAAGTCAAGAGAAACCTAGGAAGGTAAATGTATTTGACCACCTGGAAGGAGCTGTATGGTGATATCGTGCTAACAGTTTCATGGAAGAGAAAAAAACAAGGGCTTCTTAAGAACCTCAGTTTGTTCAAAGGGTATTGAAGAAGTTAAATGAGAAAAAAACAGAGGTGGGGAAGTGGGGGTCTCAAGTCAGATTAAATTTTTTTCTGAACCAAATCAGTTTGGTTTGTTGGTTTGAAGAGTGGGAAAGAGAAGGGAGGACAAAAGGAAAATATAAGGGGAGAAAGGATAAAGGGGTGGGGTAGAACTTGCTTTTTCTTATAATTGGATTTTGTGGAAAGAGTATAAAAATGTGGAGGAAGGGCTGGGGGGATCAGATGATCCTCATCATAATGTCAGTGGTTTCTTCTTGAAACCTAATTTATCTGTACATATTTTTATATTGGATTTTGCACCTCACTATAATATAGCCTACCTCTCATTAGTTTTCATTCTTATTACTTGTTGACCAATCCACTTCAATTTTCACCTTAAGGTGCATCCCTTTCCCAAAAATCTTTATAAATATCGAAGGTTCAATAGATTCGGTTTCTTGGCTATGAAGGGGACAATGAACCTGTTTTTGTTGATTGCCTTCCAGATGTAGTCAATAAAATTTATTTTAACTTACCCCAAAACTAACTAACTCCCCCTCCCCCCCTGCAACTTTTTAAACATCACATTGATTTGACCATCTTCAGTTGTATAAAGGAGAATTGAACCCACATGCACATACAGTTGGGTGTAGAAATAAACTCAACAAGGACAAAAATATTGAGGATGAAATGGGAGAAAAAGGAGGAAGGAAAACACCAGAGAGGAACAGCCACAAGCAAAACAAATTTCCTGCTCCTGAAGGGAAATTAAAAAGGAAAAAAGAAAGATTCTAGTGCCCATCAGTTGGGGAATGGCTTAACAAATTGTGGTATATGAATGAAATGGAATATTATTGTGCTGTAGGAAATGACAAAACATGATTTCAAACAATCTTGGGTATAAACTGATGGAAAATGGAGTGGAAGCAGACCAATTTATACAAGGACATTGTAAAGAAAAATAACTTTTGACAGACTTAATAACTCTGATCAACATAATGAGCAACCATGTCCAGACAGCCCAAGATGAAGCATGTTACTAACCTTTTCACAGAAAGGTGATAGACCAAGGTGCAGAAAAAAATGTCCATTTTAGGGAATGGCTATGGTATACATTCATTTTACTTGACTATGTTTTTATTTTATTTTGAAATTTTCTTCTTTTAAAGTAGGACCTCTTTATCTTGCCCAGACTGGAAACTGGGTTTCTTTTTATAATTTCCAAATGATTTTTAACCTAGAATGAATTTATTTAAAAGCAGTAGCTTTTGATGTTAAAAGTCTTTAAATCCCCATTACCAAATATCTTTTAGAGTTAGTTCTTAGCACTAAATTTTTATGTATTTTAAAGACTGTCTCTCCCAGGCTAGATTTGAAGGGGCTACTCATGAGCCAGTTCTACACTGATGGGCATAGGAGTTTTGACCTACTTCATTTCAGCCTGGGCTGATATGCCCTTCCTCAGGTAACCTGGTGGTCAGGCTTCCAGGAGGTTCTCCATATTCTTGATGAACTTAAAGCAGACAGCTAATCAGCATAGCCAATTTCAGCTTAGAGCTCCAGACCTCAAGATCTACCAACTTCAGCCTGTCAGGTAATTAGGATTACAGCTGTGCACCATTATTATTAGTTGGTTATTTGTTATTTTTTTTCCCTCTTGATTTTTAAATTGAGGTGGGAAGGTTGGAGAGGAGAGAGTACACAAGTTACTCACCTTCTCAGAGAGAGAGAGGGGAGAGAGAGACAGAGATAGAGAGAGACAGAAACAATTTTTAAACTGCACAGAAGAAACTTCCAAAGGAAGCTTTGAAAGAAAATGTAGAATTTATTATAGGCTTTTTTTTAAGCAAGTACCATGAAATGAAGATTCATGGTTTCATGTAGATTCCTTTTTATATTCTCCTGCATACATGGGAATTCTTTTTTAAAAAGTGTTTTGGTATTTAAGTATAGAATTTTAAAAATTAAAAAGATGGAAGACAACGACCAACAAGAGGATGGGCTCAAGTCCTGGCCTGGTTTGCCAGAAGATATTGAGGGAAACTGTGCAGGGCCAAGGTGAAATATTAATTGCTTTATGTTCTTATGACGTTTAAGTATCAACCTCCCAGAGGAACATAATTATGCATATAATTTACTGAATCCCTTTAAAGCGTTGCTCTCAATAGAAGTTGTGAGTCTTTTGTGTCTTTTAGGATTTCTTTTTGTGTAGGAAATACTGATTAATATTCAACATTGAGTACTGTTCTGCTCCCCACTTTTTGGGGAGACCAGGAACTAAACTCAGTCATTTTCTCCCAGGGCATCATGGAAGGGCAGGACGTAGTTGAAAAAATGTGAGAAAAGGGAATCTAGTCTCTTGTCCTTGGAGGTCAGGTTCCCCAAGACTAAATCAGGTAGAAAAGCATGAGTTTACAGTTGAAAGGGGCCCCTTGGAAGAGAGAAGAGAGAGTGGGTTCAGTGTCACAGGCCCTTGAGTCCAGCCACAGGTCTTGTTAGATGGCCTCTCTAATGTAGTCCAAGATCACACTAGCTTTCTTGGCTGCCAGTTATACTGGTAACTAATTTATTGGTTTTGTAGTACATACAACCCTCTCTGCTGACCATGAATTGTAAGTGTGATTTCATTGGTATGGAGAAAACCCAGGAAGAAAGCTACCTCTCTGCCAAGGCCTATTAGCTCTTGTTCTACAAAAGACAGCTCCAGAGAGATGCAGCACTAAGTGACTTGCCCAAGATCACACATCCAAGATGTGTAAGAGGCAGGACTCAAACTCAGGTTTTCCTGACAGACTCTGAGATAGGCTATCTATTACACCAAAGCCAAATCAGCAAAACCAAGCTGTAAATATAATGACTACAATGACATGAAAGAAGAAAACAGGGCCAAAGGCAGTGGAACTTCAGGTAGACCTATTAGAGGACACAAAAAAAGTATGTTAAGTAAGAACTCACTATTTAACAAAAATTACTGGGAAAACTCGAAAATAGTATGGCAGAAAATAGGCACAGACCAACATCTTTTTTTTTTTTTTTAAAGCAATTGGGGTTAAGTAACTTGCTCAAGGTTACACGGCTAGTCATTTGATTTATGCGTGGGTGCTCATTTTCTGAGGCCGGATCTGATCTCGGGTCATCCAAACTCCGAGGCCGGCGCTCTTACTCACTGCGCCACCTAGCCGCCCCTTTAGGGCAATTAGGGTTAAGTAACTTGCCCAAGGTTACACGGCTAGGTTTTTGTTTGTGTGGATTAAGTGTCGGAGGCCGGCTCCGAACTCAGGTCCTTCTGATTCCAGGGCCGGCGCTCTATTCACTGCGCCACCTAGCCACCCCTTACAGACCAACATCTTACCTATACTATACCAAGATAAAGTCTAAATGGGTACATGATTTAGATATAAAGACTGATACTATAAGCAAAGTAGGAGAGCAAGGAATAGTGTTATCTGTCAGCTCTGTGGAGAAAGGAAGAATTTATGACCAAACAAGAGACAGAACCTTATGAAATGCAATATGGATTTTGATTACGTTAAATTGAAAAGTTTTTACACAAAGCTAATGTAACTGAGATTAGAAGGGAAGCAGAAAACTGAGAAGCCAACGATAAAGGCCTCATTTCTATAACATATAGAGAATTGAGTCAAATTTATAAGAATACAAGTCATTCTTCCTGATATTCTGGAGAGACATATATAAACTGATGCTGAACCAGTAGAACATTGTATACAATTACAGACACCTCATATCTGTAATAACTGACGTTGATAGACTCGGCTCCCCTCAGCAATGCAAGGTTATAAGACACCTCCAAAGGACTCATGATGGAAAATGCTGTCCACATCCAGAGAAAGAACTTTAGAGTCTGAATGGAGATAAAAGCATACTATTTGCTCTTTCTTTTGTTGTTTTGTTTTGTTTCCTCTTTCTCGTGGTTCTCCCCATTCATTCTAATTCTTTACATCATAACTAATGTGAAAATATGTTTAATATGAAGTATATGTAGGGGCTATATCAGATTGCATGCCATCTTGGGGAGGGGAGAGGAGAGGAAAGTGGAGAAAATTTGAAACTTAAAATCTTATGTAAGTGAATGTTGAAAACTAAAAATAAATTAATTATAAAAAAGCATATTAAAATTTTTTCTTTGTTTAGTTCTACCCTGTTAAATGCTAAGGCTTATGAAAACATTAATTCTACTTTCTTGATGTGTATGTTTATTTGATTATTTGTTTTTATCAAGAGTTGTGGATTTAAAAAAAATTTTTTTAACATGAGGCATTGTCTACAGAAGACCTATTCTGCCACTTGCTAAGACAAGTCCTTCACCTTCTCTAAGCCTCAGCTTTCTTCTCTGAAAAATGGGAGTGATAATACTTGTAGTACTTATTATGTTGTAACTCAATAACTCACTGTCACTGAGAGACAAATTAAATCATGTGAAAATACTGAAGCATCCTGAAGACTTAGATTATTTCAAAGGTCAAGTTTATTATATTCATTGAATTTTTGCACAGAGAGTGAACATTTTTTATTTTCTGGTTCTTAGTCCTAAATATGAAATACTCAATATTCCTTTTCTAACTCAGAAAACAATGATTTCCTTTAGATGAATTTAGTGACAACATGAAATGTTTGTGTTAATATTAAGCATTTAAGTACTCAAAGAATTAATCACATTAAAATATCAAAGTAAGTTAAACACTAAATTTTCTATATCATAACTATTCCTTTTTATTGCCCACAGATAAGATTTGCTTAGTATGAAGTAGCTTGTTTTATCTGATTTTCAAATGCCTAGTTTATAAGCTGAATATAATCATAATTTAGAACATTTCAGTAACTTCCTATTCAAAGTGAACTACTTTATATACCCAAACGTGAAAAGGCTTCAAATACAATTTGACAAACTTTAGCCTTGACTGTCATGAAGTACTTTGTGAAGAGGAGATCTGGTGCTTATTGGCTGAATTCCCAATAGCTGCTTCGTGGCAGAGTCCCAGTCTTTACCCAGCTCAAGCCGAGAGCAAAGAGATGGATATTGTGCCTCTGTTCTTCTTACCCATTCCACTGCTTTCCTTACTGAATCAAAACTCCAGTACCTGGCACAGGAACTAAGAATAAATGGGACTGTTAAACTTCAAAATATAGCTATAGTAAGAAACCAGGCCTGTGGCCTAGTATTTTATATTAGAAGAAATCTTATCATAAATGAAAACATTAGGAATACCACCTTTACATTTAATAGAAACAACTAAATGAGACAACCAAATTCTTTGGTCTGTCCTTCATATCCCTTCATGATAACAATGGTACTTGCACAGTTAGCCCTTGCCCTGGCATAGTCCTTATTGCCATATCTGTACTACTGCCCAGAACAGCCTTCCAAGGTCTTCCCATTTCCCCACATCCTACCATTTTTCAAGGTCAAACCTAAATATTCTGTTATTCCCAGACTGTTCCAGCCCATATTGACCTTTTCCTTTACTTGAATTCATATTGCACTTTTAACCAGTATAACAAGCTAGCATTTAATTAAAGATGGTTTATTAGAGAAGAAATATGGCTATTTCTGAAATGCTACATCCAGGCTCTGAGAATTATTAGCTACATGACTGTGCAAACATTTAATGTTTCTGAGTATCAGATAGTGGTAACATCTCTAGCACCTAGTTCATGGGGTTGTTGTGAGAAGTATATGCCAAATGCTTTACAAACTTTAAAGTGCTATGGAAGTATATTATCATTATTAACCATTTCATCCACGTTAGTTCTGCCTCCCAATTTACCTCCAAATTAATAGAGCCAGCTTGGTTTTGTAGTAGAATAGCACTGGGTCTAGAGTCTGGAGGACCTGAATTCAAATCCTGGCTCAGATACTAATCAGCTGTGTGGCCCTGGGTAAGTCACTTCATCTCTGCCTGCCTCAGTTCCCTCATCTGTAAAATAAGGATAACAATAGCACCTACTTCCCAGGATTGTTGTTGAGGATAAAATGATATAATTTTTATAAAGCACTTTACAGATCGTAAAATCCTATAAAAGTGTTAACTACTGTTATTAAGGGCAAGTGTCATAGCTTATACTGCTTTTTGTACTTCTGATAGCTAGAAGCATATTAGACACTACTAAGTACTTGTTAATTAAGACTGATGATTTGAAAAGCAGAATACATTTTCCTAAAAATAGTGCTTAAAAAAATCTAACAATACACTTTAAAAGTTTACCTTGATTTTGGTTGCTTAAAACAATAAGAAACGGTCATTTGTATTTTACTTTACTGCCTTCTTAATATAACGAATGGGATTTTTTTTTTTTTTTGCTTTTTTTATATTTTGGAGGGGGGAAGGCAGGCCAATTGGGGTTAAGTGACTTGCCCAAGGTCACATGGATAGTATGTGTTAAGTGTCTGAGGTCACATTTGAACTCAGCTCCTCCTGACTCCAGGGCCAGTGCTCTCTCTATTCAGTGTGCCACCTAACCGCCCCATGAATAGGATTTCTAAGATCATTGTGTTAAGAAGAGATCTGTGAAAAATTCAAAGGATTTCCTTCAAGAGTAGGTTTTGAAACAAAATTGTACTGAAACTTCTGCTTTGCTTTGGGCAAGGTTTAGGGATCACGAGTAATTTAAGGATGTCAAACTTTTATACTCTATACTATATACATAGATATATATATATGTACATATATACATACATACACACACATATATGAGTATATATACATATATATTACAAACACATATTTTACTATTTTTTTATAGTGCTAAACTTTTCAACCTTCACAAATTCCTACTCAGTGTCTCACTGTGATATGGAGTTGGGCCCAAAGTTCTTAACATTTATGCCAGCAGAGCAAATCTAATTCTATTATGCTGGAAAGGTTTGATGAATGGTCCAAGAACAAACTGCTCTGAGGACTAATCTAGCTAAGTATCTCCTGTAGGACGGCCATTTAGTGACCACATTCTTTGGCAACCCATAAGATGGGAACATTTCAAAACTTTAACTGATCTGAGATTTAGGTTATATAACAGAGACTTGATAGCAGAGGACTGGCTTAAAGCCTTTCTGGTTCTGCTCTTTCAGGAACTCAGCTCTCCAGTTTGCTTTTACCAGGGAGGAGGGACATGGGCAGTTTCTCCTGTTTGGCAAATCTTCCTATTTCAGATCTCAGTTAATTTGGTGAAGGACTTTGCCCTATCTGAAGATAACCTGCAAGGGTGTATCCCAAATTCTTGGATCCATGCAAATGAATGGCAGGGAATGGTTCTCTTGGCTTTTTTTGGTTCTGGGTTCATTGTCAGTTCCAGTCTTTGCACACACAATTGACCACCTCTGGTTCCCCCAAAGCTGTAAAATGTTTTATTTGCACTTGAGTAAGGGCCTCAGTTATCCATTTCACCATCTTTTTTTGTCACTTAAGACTTCAAACTTTGCTGAAATCTAAAAAAAACATACCCCCAAATAATGATTTATGTTTTACAATATTCTAGACATAGGAATGTATCTCTATATAATATTAAAAGAATGGCTATTTTGCTTTATTCTATATTCTACATCTATATTGCTTTAATATTGCTTTTGCAAAGTGTTTTATAAACATCACATTTGACTCTCACCATAACCCTGTAAGGGGTTACATGACTTGCTCATGGTCCTGAAGCATAATGAATATCAGAGACAGGATTTTAACACAGGTCCCTGCTTACCTCAAGTCCTCTTTAAACTATACCACGTTGTTTACAATGTCAATAACGTAAAACTATAAGCAAAATGTTTCACCCACTTAAGAAGAAAAACTGATTTCAAGGACTGAACAAGTACTCATTTACATAGTACATGTAATAGAGCAAAAGCATGTGCCAATTTCCAATCATTTATTGAAACAAATTTCCAGGAGATCTCTACTTGCCAGTATTTACTGACCTAATCACTCTTACTATGTCTGCTGTATGTCCTTGAAAGCAATATACCTGATTATTTTAAACTATTACATAATTCAGATTGGCTTTTCCTCAATCAAAACATTTTTTTATTGAGCACCTACTATTCATTCAGAGGAGTAAAAAAGAATGTGAGCTAAAAAAAGGTCACAGAAGTTGGCTATTAGGAAGTCAAAAGTACCTTTTGACAAAGTTTCTATAGAGTGGTGATAACAGAAGCCACATTATAAAGGGGTTGAGGAATGAATAGGAGGTAAGGATATAGATATATCAATGGAGGCAACTCAAGAAGCTTTACAGTCACAGCAGGGAGGGGGAGAAAGGACGATGACTATATGGGGTGCAATATTTTTTTTAAGATTATAATTAGCACTGTACTAAGTTCTATGAGCTCGACAGAAGCAGCTTGTTAGTCTTATTTTAAAACTGTCTTATGATTAGAAGTTGGGAAAATAGTAAGGATAGAGGGGCTAGAAGTAGAGGGATGTAGAGAGAACCATTCATTAAAAAGCCTCTCCAGTGGAAGAATTGTAATGCCGTGGACTTAGATCTGAAAAGTCCATTAGAGATCATTTAGTCCAGAGGTGTCAGGAGAAGGAAAAGATGGGGACAACCATACCTCGACCAGCAGTGTACTACCTCTCCTAACCATCAACATGGTGACTAATGGCAACAATACATATTTTCCAGAAGCAAGATGAGAAATCCCTCTATATCAGAGATCTTTATATACTTAAGATTGTAGGAAGGTTTATGGAAGCTTAATTTAATCAATGTTTAAACATAAAATTGAGTTGCTTCTTGAGAGTAGGGATTGTATCATTCTTTGTATCTGAATTTCTAGCAGCTAGCAGGGTTCCTGGTTCATAGCAGGCACTTAGTAAGTGCCTGTTGGTTAACTGATTGCTCAGCATGGACTCTAAAGCATACCTGTAAGCAGCTGCATCATCTAATTTCATCAGTGACTTGACAGCTATCCCTTCTAGCTCCAGCTTAGTTCGAATGAGCTGTAGCACCAGAAATGTGGCAACCAGCTGCAATACATCTCCTTTTCCTTTGGAACCTAAAAGAAAAGTCATTTCTCATTGAGAATATTAATACCACTATAAATAGGAAGACAATAGTGGATCATAAAACAATATGCAGAACAACACTGTGAAGAGACAGCATTTAATTTAATGTCCTTAATATTAAAGAAGAGTAATATATAAAATTGACACTCACTACACTACATCACCACAAAGGCAGTTAAGCTCAGCTTGGTTCTGCCAGACTTGAAAGACTTTGACTAAAAGGCCTGGTGATGTTTTTTTTTTCTTCTTCTTCAGTATAGTGAAGTTCAGAGAGTCATGTCACCCAAAAGGTGGCCACCAGGTGATGATGCTTTTTTGGCCATAGCAACTCACACAACTGAATATTAAGGAGGAATGATTTTAATCTGCTTTTGTACGAGAAGTTCCCATACTGATTAAATCATAGATCATTTGGAGTAAACTATAGGAGTACTTGAGATCGTGTATGTATGGTGAAGAGGCAGAGCTTTGAGTAATCATTCTTTCTGTTAATGAAGAAAGTCTTATTCAAACACCTTCACTTGAGTACAAGATTACATGTTCAAAGGTGGATCTTGATTTTTTTGTAGTTTAAAGAAGTCTTAAGATGTTAAGTTTTAAGAAGCCTTCACTTTAAATCAAAACAAAACTTTAATGGAACTCTTGTAGTAAAATCTCTAAAAATTATTTTCTAAAATGCCTACTTTTTTTTTTTTTTTTTTTGCTTTTTGGAGGGCAATTGGGGTTCCCAAAGCCACACAGCTTGACACTTGTGTCAAGTGTCTGAGGCCAGATTTGAACTCAGGTCGTCCTGACTCCAGGGCCGGTGCTCTATTCACTATGCCACCTAGCTTCTCCTAAAATGTCTACTTCTTTTTTTTTTTTTGCTTTTTGGAGGGCAATTGGGGTTAAGTAACTTGCCCAAGGTCACACGGCTAGGTTTTTTTGTTTGTTTGTTTGTTTGTGATAAGTGTCTGAGGCTGGATCCGTAAAATGTCTACTTCTTAAGAAGTTTTTCACTTTCTTTTTCTTGTTTTTTTTGTAACATGTTCAATACAGAAACTTGTTATGCATCATTTCACATGTGTAATTGACATATTGCTTGCCTTTTCAGTGGGTGGGGGAATGAATGGAAGGGAGAGAAATCAGAGCTCAAAAATTTTTTAAAATTAACATTAAAAATAAATTATTTTTAAAAGAATAATGAAAAAATTTTAAATAACTACAATGATAATAATAACTTAAAAATAAAATACGATACTTCTCCAAAGTGGTCCCCAAAATCATGATTGGTATCTTTTTTTTAAAAAGCAAACTACTGAATATTAGAGCTGTTTTGACCTGATTATGAAAAAGAATTCTAAAAGTATAAAGGCTTTTTCATTTCTGCCAAACCCTGCCTTTAAACTGCAATCTCATTGTGTAGAAATGGAAAAGGCTTTTCTAATGAGGATAGCTTTTTCTTCCTTAACCAGACTCTTCCTTGGGACAAGTGAGAAGGATGAGGGTTCATAGTTAAATGTGGCAGCTCAGTCTGGAAATGAAGGAGAGAGAGATCAATTCCTTTTCCTCTATTGTCCACTTCAGAGAGAGACTGACGATCCATGAGAGTCTAAAATCTGTTCCTTCTAAAAGCGAAGTCAAATGGCCTTCCTGTAGTTCCACACACACAACATTCTATTTTCTCTCTGCGTCTGTCTGTCCCCCATGTCAAAATATACAGTCTCTCCTCACTGCCACCCAGCAGAATTTCTATTTCCTTCAAAGCTCCAGCCTTTCTTCCTTCCTTCCCCTGGTTGTTATTGTTTCCTGCTCCAAATTGCCTTATATTTCATACGATAATATGTGTACATGTCTCCTCGAGTGAAATGTGAACTCCATGAAGAGAGGGACCATTTCCCCTCTGTATCTCCAGTGCCTAGCACAGTGCAGCTCAAGCAGCACTTCCAACAGGAAGCCTTCCCTGATCACCCCCCGACTGCTAGAGCAATCCCTCCCAAGCCACTTTATATTGATTTGTATTCTGCACATGCTTGAATGTTGTGTCCCTGTTATCTATCCCGTTGGCACACATGCTCCTTGAGAATATGGATTGCTTCACTTATTGCCCTTGTATCCTCAGTGCCTAGCACAGAGCCTATCACACACATTAAGTATTTACTTAATAAACATATGTTATTGTTATTTGATTGTTTCCTTTCCCAAACCAGTTAAAGAGGACCAAAAGTACAGTAACTATATTTTCTGAAACTCAAGTTGGTCCAACTGGTCTGACACAAAGGGTCTTTTTTCTCATTTCTGAATAGCACAAAATATGTGAAATTGGGAGCATGCCAGAACACCCAGGGGGTAGAGTCACCAAATTCATGAAACAACTAATAGGGAGAAGCTGATAGGCAACAGAAGATATGGAATGAGTAAAAAGAAAGTTGGAGGATGGAGAAAAAGGCAAAAAGGTAGATATCATGGAAAGGGGATGGGACCTAGGGGAGTAGCTAAGGGAATAGCTAGTAAAAGGGTCCCATCAGGGGCAACAAAGGAAAAGAAGGAGCTCTTCCTGATAGGGTCGACATTTTTATAGTATCTGTCAATTTTTTACTACAATAATGTAAACAAAAATAACGTTGAATGAAAGTAGACACAGTAATTATGCTGACCAGTCTTGGAAAAGTGGATTGGAAGTATCTCCACACCCATATGAAGGGGTGGAAGAAAACCAGTATGGAATATTTCACACAAAGTCAGACTTTGCTGGGTTTTGCTTAACTTTTTTTTTTAGGGGGAGGGAAGGGTTGCAGGGGAGTAGTGCATATCCTGGAATGACTAGGATAAGAAAAATGAGGCTACCGTTAGCTAAGGATAAAGAGACGTGGCATTGCCAGCTTCTCTGACCCTTCTTACAGTAAATTCTGGGTTACATTAGTGAAAGTTTGGGGCCAAGATAGAGAATCCAGGACAAGAGACATAGGTCCTTGTTCTATTGATAACCTGGTTTGGACATAAGATCTAATAATAATAGTGTTTATATACAATGTTAAGGTTTGCAGAGCACTTCATATACATTATTTTACTTCTTCACAACAACCTTATGATATAGGTGCTATTATCCCCACTTTACAGATGAGGAAACTGAGACTGAAAGAGGTTAAATAATTTGCCCATGGTCAACACAACTATAGTAACTGTTTGAGGAAGGATTTAAACTCAGGTCTTCCTGACTCCATGTCCAGTCTTCTATCCATCATGGGACAGAAAAATTTAGGTGGGTCTAGGCATCTTAATGAATATGAGGGTTTTAGCAACAAGTAAAGGACTGAGTTGAACTCAAGGTTATTTACTGGAGATGAACCTCTGGGATTCAAGGGATGTTAAGTCAGTTTTGCACTACCTTCAGTCATAAGGTATCATGGCCAGACTCCCCTAACTCTTTTGCAATTTTCAATATAGAATATAAGAGATGGAAAAGCTGATGACAAGTAAAACTTAAAGAAGCTTTCATTAGCTTAGTTGTGGAGGTCTGGGATTTATATAGTCCCAGAATCTCAGTGCTGAAAGGATCTTGAGGTTCTTCTGGTCTAACACATACCTGACCAGATATATCTTCTATAATAGCTTAAAATAGTCATTAAACCTACCTTTGAAGACCTTCAGTGATGGGAAAATCATTTCCCTTTAAAGATAATTCATTTCAGTTTTGGAAAGTCCCAACTGTTAGGAACATTTTCATCAATATCAAGTCTAAATCTGATTGCAACTTCCATCTACTGCTCCTTGTCCTGTCTTCTGATATCAAGTAGAACAGACTTAATCCATCTTCAAACTGATATCCTTTTTAATACTTAAAAGGCAGCTAGGTGGTGGAGTGTATTGAGTGCTGGGCTTTAAATTAGAAAGACTCATTTTCCTGAGTTTCAATCTGGTCTCAAACACTTTACGAGTTGTATGATCCTGAGCAATTCACATAATTCTCTTTGCCCTCGTTTCCTCATCTGTCAAATGAGTTGGAGAAGGAAATGACAAACCACTGCACTATCTTTGCTTAGAAAACCCCAAATGGGGTTATAAAGAGTCAAACATGGGGTGGCTAGGTGGCTCAGTGAATAGAGCACTGGCCCTGGAGTCAGGAAGACTTGAGTTCAAATCCAGCTTCAGACACTTAACATTTACCACCCATGTGACCTTGGGCAAGTCACTTAACCCCAATTGCCCTGCATTCCTCCCTCCAAAAACAAAAAGCAAAAAAAAAAAAGAGTAGAACACGACTGAAAAAGATTCAGCAACTAATACTTTAACACAGTTATCACATTTCTCCTAAATGTTCTCTTTACCAGGGTAAATATCCTTAATTTAATTAACTGATAATAGTGGCATGGTCTCCAGTCCCTAAATCATTCCAGCAGCCCTCTGCAAAACATGCTTGAGCTTGTTAATATCTCCACTAAACTGTGGCACCAAGAACTAAAAATAGTATTCCATATATGGTCTAACCATCTTAATGTATAATAGGACTATCACATGCCATATTCTCACACGATCAGGCCCTAATAAAATCTAGCATAGAATATTGTAATATTGTAATTGTTCTTCCTGCATCCTGCAACTTCTCTAATTCATACTCAATATGTCTGCCAAATTAATATCAGTGGAACAGCAGGTGAGACAATGTCATATTCCGACTCAAAACTTGAGCAGCTTTCTATTCTTAGGATAATAGATAACCTCCTCAAGCTGACATCTTCTTGTTCTGTAAATGTTTTATTGATACCTTTCACTTTTCACTATCTCTCCACCCCGCCCCCACCCCCAAAGAACCTTCTCTGAGTTCTTATTAGAACTTAGAGTCAAGCAAAATAAACCCACAACACATTGTGGATCTCACATTTGAAGCACTTTCAAACTGGCTCCAGCCTCTCTTTACAGGTTTAGTCCTCTTCACTCATTCTATATTCCATCCAAACTGGACCACAAGCTGTACTTGGGGCTTAACATTCTGACTCTCATCTCTGTCCCACTGCCTTTGCCTCCCTTTTTGCCTTTGCCTCCTAATATGCTATCTTCTTTTCAATGTTCAGCTCAAGTGTCATATTTTAAATGAAACCTTTCTTGACATTATTGTTCCCACAAATGTTAATGCTTTCTCCTCTCAAGTGATCTCTGTGTCCATGCTATATCCCTCCCCCAGTAGATTAGAGGACCGGGGTTGTTTCATTTTTGTATTGCCATCACCTACATCAGCCTGCTTTGCACACAAGAGCTTAATGGACACTTAATGACCAATATATAGAGAGGCATAAATTCAGATATTACTTTGGGCTCTTCCTTCTCAAAATTTCTCCCTAAGAAGTGGTGAAATTAAGCCAAAGTCTATATTTAGCCTGGAGACTAGGGGTTTGCCAATCTACCTTTATTAGCATTCTTTTGATCACAGGACCATAGATTTGGAGTTGGAAAGGACATCAGAGATCATCTAGTTCTTCATCTAGATGCTTCATTTTACAATTGAGAGAACTGGAACTTAGAGAGATGAAGGGATATCTCAAGGTCACCCAGGGAGTAGCACCAGAGAAGAGTTTAAACCCAGATCCTCTTAACTTGAAATCCAGCCCTATTTTCACTATGCCATACTTCCTCTCCCCAGCTAAGATCTTCAAGGTCAAGAGACAAAATTTCGAAGCTGTATCAATATCTTCCACCTAACAGTATAATCAGGATATTAACAATGTTAATCCTTTGACTAATTTCAAAGTATTTAACCATTTAAAGATTTTAAAGGTAAGCACATAAATACATTTATTCTGAATGCAGAAAACAAAAATAAAATTCCTTTATAGTTAATATAATCATTCCATTTGATGAACACTAGAAAAGAAATGAGTTTACCTAGGGATTGAATGCCTTTTTGTACAAGAAAGATGTTTAAATTATTCACATTCAGGTTTAAAATAAGCCCAAGTTCAAGGTTAAGTTTCCAAAAGCCCTCCTGTAAAATTAAGGGGAAAAATAAAGAATAGCAATTAGAATTTCATTTTGTAAATGAAAAAAGTGATAAATTTTACCTATTTTAATTAATTCACTTTATATTTTAATTGAATCAAGACTTTTTAAAATCTGTATTCCTATAGTGTTAAAATGCATAATAGAGTCCAATAAATCTTACTACTGAAAATATATCACATTGTAATTTTCTGAATACTACAAAAGTTAAACTCTTGATAGCATTTATAAATAAGAAGGTAGATCAGCAGTAAAGTTGATTTTTTTTTTTAAAAATTAATCTGGACTACAAATATTCTTAGGTATATCAACATTTTCAAGTTTAATGTCTAAGTATCCATGTTATGTAAATTATTGGAAGTCTCTACATGACCCATTTTTATGGACATCTTGATCTCCATCCAAAAGGAGGGATTCTTGGTGGTACAGAGTATCAAAAAAAGTACTAAGACAGGTAGAGACACAGGTTAAAGGGTAGATATTTATGCAGGTCTGGTCTTTAGAATGTTACTGGTATGGTCAATTACTTATCATCAATGTTTCCAATAAAATTAACAATTATAACTAATGAGTTAGGTCTTATTATCAGTACAGGAGTTCAGTGTATAGAATGTTCATCTGCTTAGTCTAAGACAGAATTAATTTGTGACTGTTATTACATTTGGAAACATATCTATAGTCTAAAGAGATGATGCATGGAAAACGTACATATTATATGCATATATAAACATGTATGTGTATACAACATATAGTTTATGTGTATATATAAATATATGATTATACTCATAACAAAGGCTATGGTTCATAAATGAAAACTGAAAAGAAAAACCTTGAAAACCATATATAAATTAAAAAACACATACATTTAAAGTTTTTGTCCCAACTTATTTAGAAATAGCCAAGAGCTTTAAAAGATGTAGAGGAAAGACAGATACCTCACTCTGAAGCCTAAAAACCTGAGTCCAAAACACCAAATTCTCTTTAATACCACTCAACCAACTTTCTCGGTGGGTCATATCAGTCTGGTGTTTTTGTGTCTGAAAGGCAAAGATAAAGTCAGTAAAAGAATTCTTTTATGTTAATGGTTTATACAGATCTTATCCTAGTTTATTTATGTTTCCAAAACACATTGCCTTACCTGAACAATTGATGGAGTAACATCCTCTACTACAGAGCTCTTCACTTTAAATGAAAAAACTGAAGGCACTACTTCTGATCTAGTATGGGTAGATGGAAAAGATGGAGGCCATGGTGGTTGTTCATTATTTTTCATTCCAAAAACATGTCCTTGACTTGATGCAAACACTTGCATTTCCCCCCCAAATAATGATGAGCTTCCACAATCAACTTCTGGAGGGTTGGGAGACCTTTGCTGAACTTTTAAAAATGATTCACTCTTCCTAAATCTCTTAAGTGGGTCTAACTGAGACCTAGAAAGCATTTGGGCAGGAGGAGGAAGAGAACAGTATGAAAGAAGAGTAGGAGGTGGAGGAGGTGGAGGAGGAGGAAGATCATGAAGAGGAGGAGAGCAGAAAATATTACCTGAATGTCGGGCTAAAGGAGAAGGAAAAAGAGAGTTTGCAGAACAAAGAGGAGGAGTAGGGAGAGTACCACAAGGTAAGCCAAGGTCTGAATAATTATGGGAAAAGAAAGTACTAGAAAGTAAGGAACTACCCAGAGAAAGAGGAGGGGGAGGGAGAAAGGGAGGGGAAGAAATTGAAGAGCAAAGAGTGGAAGGGTTTGCACCATTCCAACGCAGTTTTTCATGTTTATTAAATAAAAATGTCATGTCTGAATCTTTCTTAGTTAGATCTAATGCTTTTGCATGGTCATACTGGTCAGAAGCAAGGAGGAGTTTTTCTTCTGATGTTTTTGGTAATGCATCATGGGAAAACTCTAAGAAATGAGATGGAGCAGAACAGATTTCCTCAATAGGAGAATCCAATGCTAAGTCCTCAGGTATGCATAAGCTTTTTCCAGCCTTTCTTCTTGGCTTGCCCCGAAAACAACGTAGAGCTGAATGTTTCCTCACAGGAGAAGTAATGTTTGAAAAATTAGCATTCCCTGAACCTAACTTAAAAACAGCTGGATCTTCATTAGGAGTTGTAAAACTTTTCAGCTTCCTTCTTCTGACATGTTTTTGTGGAGCCTGTGATATCTCATGAAGGAAAGGAAAAAACAGAACAAAATACAAAATTTCAGTCTTTCAAGCAGTTGAACAACTATGTATGTCCCTTACCAAGGAAAGAACATTTGAGAGAGGTGATTTCCAAAGTAACTTAAATTAAGACAACAGGAAACAAAAACTCAAAGAACATAAGATAAAAATTAATTCTCCTAATATAACTACATGAATAAGACACTAAGGGTTTTCTAAAGATTTTAAAACTGTTATACTCCAGTTACTCTTTGGATATTTTCCCCAGTTTCCTGCTTTTCCTTCTAATTTTGGCTGCATTGGCTTTGTTTGTCCAAACCCTTTTTAATTTCATGTAATCAGAATTGTCTACTTTATCTCCTATTACCCTCTCTATCTCTTGTTTGGTCTCTTATCCATAGATCTAATAGGTAATTTTTTCCATGCTCCCCTAATTTATTTATATCACTCTTTATGTCTGAATCGTGTATCTATTTTGAGCTTATCTTGGTATATGATGAGGGATGCTGGTGTATGTTTAGTTTCTGCCAGACTGTCTACCAATTTTTTTTTTTTTTTTTTTTTGCCTTTTGGAGGGCAATTGGGGTTAAGTAACTTGCCCAAGGTCACAGGGCTAGGTTTTTCTTTGTGTGTGCTTTAAGTGTCTGAGGCCGGATCTGAACTCAGGTCCTTCTGACTCCAGGGCCGACGATCTACTCACTGCGCCACCTAGCCACCCTCTCCCAATTTTTCTAGCAGTTTTTGTTGAATAGTGAGTTCATGCCCCAATATCTTGGATCTTTGGGTTTATCAAACACTAGGTTACTGTGGTCATATTTCTGTATATTGTGTCCCTAATCAATTCCACTGATCAATACTCTTATCTCTCACCCAGTCCCAGACTGTTTTGATGATTATTGCTTTGTAGTATAGTGTGAGATCTGGTAGTGCTAGGCAGCCTTCTTACATTTTTCTAAATCCATTCCTTTGATATTCTTGACCTTATGTTCTTCCAGATGAATTAAAGTTATTCTTTTTTTTTCTAGCTCTATAAAATAATTCTTTGGTAGTCTGATATTCTATTGGTATGGATTTGAATAAGTACATTAATTTAGGGACTATTGTAATTTTTATTATATTGGGTTAGTCTACCCATGAGCAATTAGTATTTATCCACTTATTTAGATCTGTCTTTATTTGTGTGAAGAGTACTTAGAATTATTATGTTCATAGAGTTTTATAATTGTGTTCATCATATAATTTGTGTGTCCTGTCATGCCTTGGCAAGTAGACTCCCAAATATTTCACACTGGCTGCAATTATTTTAAGTGGAATGTTTCTTTCTATCACTCCCTGCTGAGTTTTGTAGGTAATATATAGAAATGCTAATGATTTATATGGGTTTATTTTATATCTTGAAACTTTGCTAAAGTTGTTAATTGTTTCAAATAGTTTTTCAGTTATTTCTTTAGGGTTCCAGACCATCATATCTTCTCCAAGAGTGATAGTTTTGTTTCCTCATTGTCTATTCTTATTCCTTCAATTTCTTTTTTCTTGCCTTATTGTTATAGCTTGCATTTCTAGTACAGTATTGAATAATAATGGTGATAATGGGCATCCTTGCTTCACCCCTGATCTTACTGAAAAGGTTTCTAGTTTATCACTATTACAGATAATGCCAACTCTTGGTTTTAGATAAATACTATTTATCATTTCTAGTGTTTTTAATAGGAATGGGTGTTGTATTTTGTCAATAGTTCTTTCAACATCTAAGGACAGAAACAATTTTTTTTGTTTTTTGTTATTGATATTATATTATAGTTTTCCTAATATTGAACGAGACTTGTATGCCTGCTGTAAATCCAAGCTAGTTGCAGTGTATGATCTTTGTGATCTATTTTCTTAGTATTTTATTTAAAATGTTTGTGTCAATATTCATTAGGAAAATTGGTCTAAAGCAGGGGTGGCCTGGAGGCCACAGGTTCTCCACCAAGGTTTAAAGTTTTCTTTCTCTGTTTTTGCTCTCTCTGGGGTTAGGTATCAAAATCACATTTGTGCCATAGAAGCAATTTAGTAGGATTCCTTTACTCATTTTCCCAAATAGTTTATATAGTATTGGAACTAATTGTTCATTGAACATTTGGTAGAATTCACTTGTAAATCCAGTTGATCCTGGCAACTATTTCTTAGGAAGCTCACTTATACATTGTTCAATTTCTTTTTCTAAGATAGAGTCTTTTAAGCATTCTATTTCTTCTTCTGTTAATCTGGGCTATTTATATTTTTGTAAATTTATCTATTACATTTAGGTTTTCAGTTTTATTGGCATATAATTAGCAAAATGGCTCCTTATAATTTCTCTTAATTTCATCTTCATTGGTGGTATCTTCACCTTTTTCATTTTTGATACTAGTAAGTTGTTTTCTTCTTTCTTTTTAAAAACCAGATTAAATAACTGTGCATATCCTTTGATCCAACAATAGCACTATTAAGTCTGTATCCCAAAGAGATCATAAAAGAGAGAAAAGAACCCACATGTACAAAGATATTTATAGCAGTTCTTTTTGTGGTGGCAAAGAATTGGAAGTTGAGGAGATGCCCACCAATTGAGGAATGGCTGAACAAACTGTGGTATATGAATGTAATGGAATACATATTCTATAAGGAATGATGAGTAGGCAGAGTTCAGAAAAACCTGGAAAAATTCACATGAACTGATGCTGAGTGAAGTGCACAGAACCAGGAGAACATTTTACACAGTAACAGTACAGTAATATTGTGTGAGGATGAGCTCTGATAGACTTAGCTCTTCTTAGCAATATAATGATTAAGACAATTAATTCCAAGGGACTTATGATGGAAAATGCTATCCACCTCCAGAGAAAGAACTATGGATTCTGACTGAATGCAGATTGACACATACTATTCTCTCTCTCTCTCTCTCTCTCCCCTCTTTATTGTGACTTTTCCCTTCGGTTCTGATTCTTCTTTCTCAACATGACTAATGTAGAAATATGTTTAATATGATTGTACAAGTATAGCCTATATCAGATTGCATGCTGTCTTGGGGAGGAAGGAGGGGGAAAAATTCAGAACTCAAAATCTTGTAAAAGTGAATGTTGAAAAATAAATTTTAAAAAATTCCCAAAAATAAAATTAAATAATTTTTTTTCATTTTTTCATAAAACTAACTCCTAATATTTATTTATTAATTCAATTGTTTTTACTTTCTATTTTGCTATCTCTCCTTGATTTGTAGGATTTCTATTTTGGTACTTAATTGGAGGTTTTAAATTTGTTCTTTTTCTTGTTTTTGTTTTTTTTTTAGTTTTTTTATTTATTTATTTTTTCTTTTAGTTGCATGTCCAATTCATTGATTTGCTCTTTCTCTCTTTTACTGATCTAAGCATGGAGATATATAAAATTTCCCCTAAGTTCTTTGGCTACATCCCACAAATTTTGGTATATTGCCTTATTGCTGTCACTTTCTTTAGGTAAAATTATTATTTCTATGAATTGTTCTTCAACCTGCTCATTCTTTAGGATTAGAATATTTAGTTTCCAATTAATTTTTAATCTATGCTTCAAAGGCCCCTTATTGAATGGAATTTTCATTGCATTATGATCTAAAAAGGGTGTATTTAATATTTCTTATATTCTGTATTTTTTTAGGTTTTTAATGCCATAATACAATTTATATTTGATTTTTGTAAAGATGCCATATACACCTGAGAAAAGGTATGTTCCTTTCTATTCCCATTTAGTATTCATCAGAGATCTATTATATCTAACTTTTCTAAAATTCTATTTATCTCTTTATCTTGTTTTTAATTTATTTTATGGGTAGATTTATCTATGTCTAAGAACTGATATCCCTTAATAATAAAGTTTTACTATAAATAAATATAGATTTACTGTGTATTCTCTCCTGTAACTTAACTTTTCCTTCAAGAATTTGGATGCTATGCAATTTGGTACATATATATATATATATATATTATTAATATTAATTCATTGTCTATGGTACTTTTTAGCAGAATATACTTTTGTTTTTTGTTTTTTTTTTTGCTTTTTGGAGGGCAATTGGGGTTAAGTAACTTGCCCAAGGTCACACGGCTAGGTTTTTGTTTGTGTGTGTTAAGTGTCTGAGGCCAGATCTGAACTGGGGTCCTTCTGACTCCAGGGCTGGCGCTCTACTCACTGCGCCACCTAGCCACCCCAGAATATAGTTATTTTGATTATCTCACTTAATAAGCTCTAGTTTTGCTTTTACTTTGTCTAAAATCATAATTGTTACTCCTGCCTTTTTTACTTCAACTGAAGTATAACAGATTCTTATGCTCCAGCCCCTTACTTTAATTCTGGATGTCTTTCTGTTTCAAGTGTGTCTCTTGTAAACAACATATTGTTGGATTCTGGTTTCTAATCTAATTTGCTGAGTAGGTAGATGGTACAATGGATAGAGTACTTGGTCTGGAGTTAGGAAGACTAATCTTCCTGAGTTCATATCTGGCCTCAGACAGTTAATAATTGTGTGACCCTGAGCAACTCACTTAACCCTGTTTACCTCAATTTCCTTATCTGTAAAATGAGTTGGAGAAGGAAATGGTAAAGCACTCTAGTATCTTTGCCTAAAAAACCTCAATTTGGGTCAGGAAGAGTTGGGCACAACTGAAATGACTAAACAATAAATCCTTTTTTCTATCTCCCTCTGTTTTATGGGTGAGTTCACCCCCTTCACATTCACAGTTTTGACTGTTAAGTGAATTTCCCTCCATTCCATTCCCTTATACCTTTTTTTTTAAACCCTATACCCTGCTCAAAAGGCTGTTTGGCTTCTGATCATTTTCTTCCTTAAAGTAAAAAAAAACCTCTAAGGTTTCACCTCACACCCTAAAAATTGGCAAACATGATAAAAAAAGTCAATGTTGGAGGAGCATATTAATGCCTGTAAAGCTGTGAAATGACAGCTATCTTGGAAAATAATTTGGAATTATGTAAATGAAGTGACTAAAACATCCATACCCTACTCCATTACTGGACTTATAATCAAAGGAAGCCATCAATTAGAAAAAAGTCCCTACATATATCAAAATGTTTATAACATCCCTTTTGGTGACAAAAAGGATCGGAAACAAAGTACATGCCCATCAATTGGGGACTGATTAATCAAATCGTGGTATATAAATGTAATAGAATATTATTATGCTATAATAAATTATGTATGTGATGAATACAGAGAAGCTTGGAAAGAACATAGACTAATGCAGTGTGACAAAGTAAACAGAGTCAAGAAAACAATGTACACAATAACTATAACTACATAAATGGAAGAATAACCAATACACCAAAAAAGTTAAGTAAATGTCACAAAGTGATAAAGATCAAACATAACTCCAATGGAGAAAAATGAAAGGATACCCCCAACCTACCCCTTCATAAAGATGGGAGATCCACAGGGGTTATATATTGTATATGTTTTCAGACTTTTCCAACTTTTCAATCAGTTTGCTAATTTCTTTTCCTCTCTAAAAAATACTATTTGTTATAAGGTATGGCTCTCTGAGAGGGAGATGAAGAAGGATGCTGGGGATAACTATGATGACATAAGAAAAAGAAGACCAATAAAAAACTTATTTTTAAAAAGAATAAGGGAATGAGAGTTGATTGTTATACACATTCACTTATTACTATCCCATACAAATGTAAGAGAATTTACATTAGTTTGCTGCTAATGACCTTCACTGATTAATAACATACACACTTGTCATATATCAAGACCACAGAAGGAGGTGGTAGCACTTTACACCATATCACCCACACATTATATACAAGGTAGAAAACTAGAGATGAATATAGTTACTTTTAGTGGAATATAGTCCACTTTTAGGATAAAATAAATTTTGCATTTGTTTTCATTATAAAAAAAGAGGAGTAGTAGCATATGTTGAGTTGGGGCATTGACAATGAGAACGTTAATCAATGATACTTTATTATAAATATTTTGATAGAGTTAAGTATAAGAACTGGACCTAGGAGGTTACATAAAATTCTCAGATGAGGAAATTCTCACTACCATTACAACTCATTACTCCTTTGTAAAATACAGTCTTCAGAGAATTTGCCCTGAATTCTGATATTAAGTGACTTGCCCAGAGTCACACAGCTAGTATGTGTCATAGGCAGGACTTGAATTTGGGTTTCCCTGACTTTGAGGTCAGTTTTCTATTCCCCAAGCCATTCTGCCTCTCCATTTAGAAAAATAAACATATTTTTAAAAGCATTTTCAATGCAGCTATGGTGTTTTGGGAATGGAGTAACAAAATAAAATTCTTCAATCTATAGTTTCAATCTCTTGCTTACTGCTAGTAGAGCTGGGGTGTGTGGTACAAAGAAAACTTATCAGCCTTCTCTCTCTTTAATATTAGTCTAAATGACATATATTCATATCTTCTCCTCTGAAATGTCAATCACTCAATAAATACTTATTAAATGTCTTCTTTGTGTGAAGAACTATGCTAACTGCTAGGGATACAAAAAGAGTCAAAAGAGTCTCTGCTCTCAAGGAACTCAATATCTTAAAGGGTAGGACAGCAAGCAAACAAATATGAACAAACAATCAAAAAACTATATATGTGTGTATATATATTTTTATATATATATATGCATGAAAAATAATAAATAATTAAAAGAAGGAAGGCAATGGAATTAAGGAGGGTTGGGAAATGCTTTCTGTGGAGGATGGAATGTAAACTTTTAAGATCTTCCCTGCCCCTATATTAAGTGCACTTGGAGCCCGTGGTGGGAGGCTTATTTTTCAGGAATGCCCACACCTTGGTGCTTTGTGATTAGGCAGTGGGTCAAGAGGGTTGTTACATTCTCTGAGCCAGGAAAAGGCTATATAATTCCTGATGTGAGACTTTGTCTTGGGGCTCACTTTGAGAAGTGTTGACTGATTTGACCAGATGACACTCTGAGCAGCTGTTGAGACACCCCCCCACCCCGGGCTTTTAAAACCCAGATGTTGATGCTTCCCTCTCTGGTAACTGTGATTTGGTATGGATGTAATGGTTAGACAGTTGGAGGCCTGTCTGCTTGAAATGTTTCTGTCTGTATACTCTGAAGTTCGGGGTGCTGATCTTTTTCCCCTGAAAAAGGTAAATGATATATTTGATTGATTAAAGCAAGATTGTTAACCCATTTTGAGTTGCTTTCCTTTAGAAAAGCAGATCTAAGAACCTGTGTTGGCAGCCACCCTGGGGATGCTGGGGTGCTTGCTGTTAACAGATGGGATTTTAAATGGGTCTTGAAGGAAGCCAGGGAAGCCAGGAGGCATCCCAGAGATGAAGAGAGAGAACATTCCAGGAGTGAGGGACAGATAGAGAAAATGCCTTCAGCCAAGAGTTGGAATGTCTTATTTGAGGAACAGGAAAGAGGCCAGTGTCACTGAATCGAAGAGAATGTGGTACAGAATAAGCTGTAAAAAGGCTGGGAAAATGGTGCGGGCACATGGAAGGGGTTAGAATATAGAGGCCTTTGAACAACAAACAGATTTTGTATTAGATCTTGAAGGTGATAAGAAGCCATTGGAGTTTATTGAATGAAAAGGTGGCAGAATGACATGGTTGAACCTGTGCTTTAGGAAAATCACTTTGGCAGCTGAAGGGAGGATGGAATGAAGTGGGGAGAGACTTGAGGCAGGCAGATATACCAGTAGGATATTGTAAGAATCAAGATGTGAGGTGATGAGGGCCTGCACTAGAGTGGTGGCAGTGTCAGAGGAGAGAAGAAGGGGTATTGGAGAGATGTTGCAAAGGTGAAACCAACAGGCCTTGGCAACAGCTTGGATATAGGGGGTTAAGAGAGAGTAAGGGGGCCAGGATAACTCCTAGGTTGTGAGCCTGAGGGACTAGGATGATGGTGTTGCTCTCTACAATAACAGGGAAGGCAAGAGGCAGAGAAAGTTTAGGGGGAAAGATAATGAGCTCTGTTTTGGACTTGTTGCATTTAAAATATCTACTGAACATCCAATTCAAGATGTCTGAGAGGTAGTTAGAAATGAGAAATTGTAGGTCAGGAAAGGTAGATTTGAGGATTATCAACACAGAAATGGTAATTAAATCCATGGAAGCTGATGAGATCAACAAGTGAAGTGCTATAGAGGGAGAAGAGAAGAAGGCTGAACCCTGAGGGACACCTACAATTAGAGGGCATGATCTGGAGAAGGATCCAGCAAAGAAGATAAGTCAGAAAGGTAGGAGGAAAACCAAGAGAGAATAGTATCCTGAAAACCTAGAGACAAGCGAGTATGCAGAAGGAGATGGTGATCAATAGTGTCAAAGGCTACAGAGAAGTCATGGAGAATGAAGATTAAGAAAAGGCCATTGGATTTGGCAACTAACAGATCCTTAGTAACTTTGGAGAGAGCTATTTTAGTGGGATTATGATATCAGAAGCTCAGTTGTAAAGTGTTAAGAAGTAAGCAAGAAGGCCCCCGGCCCGCGACTGCCAGGTCCACGCGCCTGCACTCCTGGGCTCGCGCCCCCCCTTCTTCCCCTTGCCTTCCACCTATTCCTTTGCCCTTGGCCGGGTCCCGGGGCCCGAGGTCGGAGGGACGGATGGAGCGAGCCCGAGGCGGGTGGCCGGGGGCCGGAGCTGGTAGAGCCCTGGCACTGAGGGAAGGAGGAGGTGGAAGCTACGGCTGCAGAGAGGAAGGGCAGAGGAGCGGAGGGCAGAGGAGCGGGGGTCCGAACAGCCGCCCCCGAGGCAGCCGGGCGCAGGTGCAGCCAGGGGAATTCTTGCTACCTCAGATACCAGGTTGCCCCAACCCAGGTCCTATCTAATGTCAGGGAAAATGGGCGCCTCCACATGGTAAGCTTGGCCCTGGATGGTGTCATGGGCAGCTTGCCGGAGCCAAGGCCTTTGAGGTTGTTTCCCAAAGGCTTCTCGGTGGAGCTGTGCATGAACAGGTAAGATGACGCGGCCAGACCATTTCATCTTCACCTACACACGGGAAGGCAACCTCCAATATTCGGCCAAGTCCCTCTTCAGCCTAGTGCTGGGCTTCATCTTGACTCCCTCATCGGCTTCCCTGAGCAGATCGCCAAGAAGCTGTTCTCTGCTGCGGAAGCCAGGCACAAGTTCATGGAGCCTGGCGCGGGGTTGCGCACCTGGCAGAAGTTTACGGAGGCCTACAGGCGTCTGGTGCTCAGCTCACTCTGTCTTCACAACAGGTACCTGGTGATTTCGGAAAATCTTTCCGGGAGCTGACCTGCTTGGATCTTTCTTGCTGTAGGCTTGGGGATGAGCATGAGCTCCTGGAGCATCTCCCCAACGAGGCCCTGTCCTGCGTGACCCAGCTCCGCCTGAAGGACAATTGCCTCTCTGATGCTGGGGTCCGGAGAATGACTGCTCCTGTTCTGGTGATGAGAAGAGGCCTGGAAAACCTCACCGTACTTGACTTGTCCTGTAATCCAGAGATCACTGATGCAGGAATTGGCTGCCTCTTCTCTTTTAGAAAACTGAACTGTCTGGATATCCCTGGAACTGCCCTTCAGGATGTGAAGGCCGTCATGCACAAGCTTCAGACCCACATTGGCCTCGTTCACTCCGAAATGCCTTTGAAAGAGTTTGACCACAGCAGCTGTAAGACGGAGGGCTAGGCAGACCAGATTGTCCGGAGCCGTCGCAGGCCAGGACAAGCCCGGGACAGCGGCGTCATGTTTCTATGGACAGCGGCCCCGGATGGAAGGCCCTGCCAAGTGTCCCTTAACTGAAACCCCCACAAACTCTGGCGAGAAACTCCAGTTCTTTAAAAAGAAGGCGGAATGCCACGGCCGCCACTGAAACAGGAGGCAGCCGCAAGCCCGGAACTCCAGAGCGCCAAGAAGAGAGCACTGGAGGAAGCCGACAAGGAAACACCTGGCTCATCGCCGTCCTCCAGGCAGAAGTCTGTCTGCCTCACGGTAGAAGACTGGAACTTGCTTAATTCTTCCTGATGGGGGATGGGGGAAGGCGGCTTCTGGCCCTGGCTGTACCGTGGGGTGCCAGGGGACCAGTGACGGTGGGCTTTGGGTTTGGAATTGGGCCATGACCTGGTAGAGTGAGCCAAGACAGCGGGGCGTTCGATTCTTGGAGATGGGAGAGACATAGATATGTTTCTAAGTAGAGAGGAAGGAACCAGTAGACAGAGAGACATTAAAGATAAATGAGAGAGTAAGGATGACAGAGGGGGAAGTCTGATGGAGGCTATGGGACAGAATGAGATCATTTGTGGAATGGGGGGCTTTGATAAGGTGCAAGGCTAACTCATCGTGTGAGACAAGGGTGAAAGAAGAAACAGTAGCAGAAGGCATCTGAGTGACGAGATGAAGAGGGGATAAAGGAGTTCACAGCAAGTTTTTTTGTAAAATATGAGGCAAGGTTCTCACATGAGTGGGTGGGGGAAGGGGGAATCTTGGGAAGTTTGAGGAGGGATGCAAAGATTTGGAAGAGCTGCTATGGAGAGTGAGGTAGTGAGTTGATTAGGGAGGTGCAGAAGGACTACCTTTTCCCAAATTCCAATGCCAAACAGGGTGCTAAGGGCCCTGTTGAGGTTGTCTCCACTGTTATTCAGCAGCACTAGTGTCAGAATTAAGGAAGTTAATGGTGGGAGTCATCCAAAGCTAAGGCTTGCTTGGTAGGGTACAATTGTTTATATAAGAGAGCCAGGGACTCAAGAGAAGAATGCTGCTTATACAAAAGAGTATATATAGAGTTGAGCTGATTCACCAAGGGGTCAAGATGTGGAAAAAAGTAGAGAGTGCGCAGTGCCGAGGAGATGGCCTGGGAAAGAACTGAGAGGCTGAGGGATTGGAGGTCATGGTGTGGAAAAATATTAGGGTTTAGTAAGGGAAAGCAGATGGAGAGGCAGAAGTCATCAGATTTTTGTCAGATAAGGAGAGTTCAGAATTCTTGAGTGTGAAGGTGGTACATTTGTGGATGATGGCAAGATGAATAGTAAGATCATCTATGTGTGCAGCTGAGGTGAGGTGGAGGAGTACATCACGTCATGGGAAGTGAGTTGACTGAAAAACTGAGTGGTTAACATGTTTGAGGGAGAATCAATGCATATGTTGAAGTCCGCTAGTAGAAGATCAGGAGCTAACAAGGAGAGAAAAATCGTGAACCAGGTACCAAACCCTTTTAGGGAGGAAGGAGAGTGACCTGGATATCTGTGAACAATATCTACCTGGATTTTGATAAAGTGGTAGATATGAATAACATATCTAATAACCTTAAAGGAGGAGAGGTTACTGAATGATAGAGGTAGAGGGAGAACCTAAAAGTAGCAATGGGGAGCAAGGATTATTCCATCTCCCCCACCTTGACTAGTGAACTAGTAAGGAGAATAAACAAAGGTACAACCAGTACTGGAAAGGCTGTGTCAGGAGGGAGCCATGTTTCAGTGATTACTAGCTGTTGAAAGGCATGGGAGAGGAAAAGTATTAGGATGAAAGAAGTTTGTTACCTATGGAACAGCATTCCAGAGGGCACAGTGGAAGAGGTAGATAGTGCTTAGCCGGGATTTTGGGGTATCAGGGTTGAGGGTGATGGGAAAATGGGGTTCAGAATCAGTGGTATGGTTCTAATCAGATGAGAGAATGTTCATCACTGAGTGGAAGGAAGCACTAGTGGAAGAAGACTAGAGATCAGGCAGGAGACAAGCACAACATGAAATGAAATGCAGTTGGTTAGATAGTCAAATGAGAGGTCTTATTTCACCACTTGTCTTATCTCCAAAGGCTGGGATTCCATTGTATTTATTGTCTGTGTTATCTACACCAGGATAATTTATTTATTGTCTGTGTTATCTACACCAGTATCATAAATTTCACATTAAGACTTACCTCCTCCACTGCATACTCTGGCTGTTCCACCTCCCAATCCATGTATGGCAGAAAGTCTATGTCTTCTGTGGTGAAAAGTTCCAAAAAATCTGGAGTATAGGGATCCAGTGATTTATTGCCATCCTGAGTAAAAACAAGTGAATTTAGAACTGATTTTTATAATAAAGCTTTCATGATTTCATAGTCAGAGCACAGAAGACAGTAAGTCCTAAATTGGGAACACTCCTAGGACTAGGGGATGAAATCAATAAATATCACCTGCTAAAACTGAAGCCAATCAAAATAAATCCACAAGATTAATCAGCTGCAAAAGTGAATGAGCTATTTACATGACTAGGTAGCTTTAAAAAAAATCAAGAAAACAACCAAAATGTAACTTACTGTAATCAATTCAATTCAACATAAGCTTTTATAACATAAAATATAACATAAAGTATAACATACTGTAGTCAATTCTATTCAACATAAGCTTTTCATAACACTTTATACTGTTATTTAAGTGGTTCACACACACATTACACATATATATGAAAAATATATGTATATATGTATAAAATGTGTATGTACATGTATACATATACATACATGTGTATATATATGTACATGTATACATATACATACATATGTATATATAATTTCCCCTTTTGGCTAAGGGTACTATATAAGTTCTTTGACAGAAGGAATAATTTCTCATTTTTTTCATCATTTAAAGTACCTTCCATAGTTGAATGTATGTAGGAGGTGCTCAATAGATAATTATCATGCTATTTTCATTGTGGCAAAGAAAGGAGAGCCTATTAATTGGGAAATGGCTGAACAAAGTTGTGGTTTATGTTTGTGATGGAATGCTATTGTGCTATAAGAAATAATGCAGGGATGGTTTTAGAAAAACCTGAGAAGACTTTTTATGAAATGGTGAAAAGTGAAGTAAGCAGAACCAGGAGAATAATTTACACAATAATAACAGTATTGTAAAGACAAACAACTTTTAAAGATTTAGGAACTTTGATCAATACATTGGAACCAGCTTCAGTTCCAGAGGACTCATGATGAAGCATACTATGTATTTCCAGATAGAGACAGGATGGATTTAGATCGCAGATTGAGGCATTTGGTGGGGGGAGAGGGAGGGAATATGGTCAATGCAGGAACTTTTTTGACTACACATATTTGCGATGGTTTTTGTTTTTGCTTTTTCAGTGGTTAGAGGAGAAGTTTGGAAGGAGAAAATTTGAAGATCAAAATAAAATAAAACTGAATTTTTAAAAAAGTAAAGCTGTGGAAAGAGTGTGCATATGTGTATGGCCACTAACAAACTTGGTTCAAGAAGGTTTATTTTGAAAAATAGTCATTTAATATAAATAAAGTCTGTATCATAAATTTCACATTAAGACTTACCTCCTCCACTGCATACTCTGGCTGTTCCACCTCCCAATCCATGTATGGCAGAAAGTCTATGTCTTCTGTGGTGATAAGTTCCAAAAAATCTGGAGTATAGGGATCCAGTGATTTATTGCCATCCTGAATAAAAACAAGTGAATTTAGAACTGATTTTTATAATAAAACTTTCATGATTTCATAGTCAGAGCACAGAAGACAGTAAGTCCCAAATTGGGAACACTCCTAGGACTAGGGGATGAAGTCAATAAATATCACCTGCTAAAACTGAAGCCAATCAAAATAAATCCACAAGATTAATCAGCTGCAAAAGTGGATGAGCTATTTACATGACTAGGTAGCTTCAAAAAAAAATCAAGAAAATAACCAAAATGTAACTTACTGTAGTCAATTCAATTCAACATAAGCTTTTGATGGCCACATATACTTATTAAAGGCCAGGAATTTGGCTAGGCTAGGGGAAGACCTTGCCCTGTGGTCTTTTCTTCTAACACTCATTTTTAAGAAAGAGCAAAACTGATATGGGATTGAGAGAAGGGGGGGGAGTGGTCATCTTTACCAAACCTAGAGAATCCCTGGAAATTTGCTACAAGGGTAGCATCTAAAGGGAAACTGACTAGAAGCAATTAAATATGGAATAAGACGAACTTTTCTCTAAACCATGGCTTTGTTGGAGTTTCTGCTTTTAAAAAAAAGTTGTAACAGAACAGCCTCTGGAATTTAAGTTAAAAGTATAATGGCAGTCAGTCTACAAGTGCTTATGAACTTCCTACTATGTGCCAGACACTGTGCTAAGTGATAGGAACCCAAAGAAAAAGTAAAAGACTGTCCCTGCTTTCAAGGAACTCAGTCTAATTGGGGGGAGAACATGCAAATAACTGTGAACAGGACAAACTGGAAATAAAAAACAGAGGGAAGGCACTAGCATTAAGGAGGATCAGGATAGATTTCTTTTAGTGAGTAGTATTTTATCTGAGACTTGAAGAAAGTCAGGGAAATTTGGAGACAGAAATGAAAAAGGGGAAAGGTCCAGGCACAGAAGACAGTGAAAATGCCCAGAGTTGGGACATATAGCATTTTGTTCAAGGAACAGCAAGGGGCCAGTGTCACTGGATCAGAGATTTATATGGGAGATGGGGGATGTAAGAAGTAAGAAGACTGGAAAGGTAGGAAGGAACCAGGTTATGGAGGGCTTTAAAAGTCAAAGAGAGAATTTTATAGACAATAGGGAGACATTGAAGTTGATTGAATTGGGGGTAATGTGGTTACGCTTGAGCTTTAAGATCAATTTGACAGCTGAGCGGAGAATGGACTGGATCAGGGAGAAACTTAAAGCAAGGAAACCAACCAGGGGACCACTGCAATAGTTCTGGTATGGGGTGGTGAGGGTGGCCCTAGGGTGGTGGCAATGCCAGAGAAGGAAGGTGGTTGTAATTGAGAGATGTTGTGAAGATAGAAACAACAGGTTTTGTCAACTAATTTGATAAGGGAGGTAATAGAGTGAGGAGTTAAGGCTGACTCCTAGGCTGTGAGGATGGTAGTACCCTCCACAGTAATGGAGACATTAGTAAGAAGGGAGGGTTGAGGGGGAAAGATAATGTACATGTTGAGTTTAGGATGTCTATGTGACATCCAGTTTGAAATTTCTAATAGGCATTTGGAGATGTGGGACTGGAGGTAAGGAAGGAGGTTAGGGCAGACATATAAATTGGAGATTTATATGCATAGAAATGATGATTGAAGCCAAGGAAGCTAAGGAGATAAGAAATTGAAAAGGGAGAGGGAGAAGAGAAAAATGCCCAGATCAGAGCCTTAGTGGACATTCATGATTAATGGGCAAGACCTGCAAGAAGATCCAGCAAAGGAGACTAAGAAGGAACGGTCAGATAGGTACAAGAACCGGGAGTGTTAAGGGAAAGAGGGTGATCAAAGAAACCACCCTGCTTATTGTGAGGAAGAGGTAGCACCTCAGTGGAGACTACAGTTCAAGTCAGAAGCTAGAAGCAGAGAGGAACTCCACAGCCTGAGGACCAGTGAAGCTGTGCCTGACAGTGATCATGAGATCAGCAGGCCACTATCATGCAGTAACTTCGTGAGACCAAAAGAGAGCTGCCCATCAGGGGTTACAACCTTCCTATATAGAGCAGAACTAGCAAAAAGAACACAGTGGTAGCCCTACAGCTCCAGAGGTACGAGTTGTCTCCACATTTGGACTATGACTCATCTTCTCCATGTATGTGCTGGCCACACGTAATACACATTTCCTACTAGTGTTGGAATTAGAGGGGAAATGTGCCCTAGTTTTATGGAACTGTTTTATTAGAGGGCAGTTAGGTGATATAGTAGATAAAGCACCAAAGGGCCTGCAGTTGGGAAGATCTGAATTCAAATCCAGCATCAGGCACTTATTACATGTGTGACCCTGGGAAATGCTGTTTACCTCATATTTATGATTTATAAAATGGGGAGAATAATACCACCTACCCCATAGGGCTATTGTGAGGATCAAATGAGATAATACTTGTAAAGTGTTTAGTGCAGTGCCTGAAAAGTGGTAAGCCATATAAATGTCAACTATTATTTTTATTATTATCATCACTATTGTTGCTGTTGCTGCTGCTATTTTTCTTACTATGCTATTTCATTCAGTGCTTTTGCTTTGAATTATTTGTGTCCTCTGGCTAACTAGTAAATGCAAACATACCAGATGGGGGCTTGTGAGCTATGGTCTTGAGTGAGTTAACTTGGAGTACTCTTGTCTGGGGGATCTACTGTGTGATTTGATGAATGCTCTGCCCCCCCCCCCAAGTTGCTATAGGTGCTAGGGATACAAAGATTAAAAAAAAGGATAAATTAAGCTTTCCCTGCTCTCAAGGTGTTCCCATTCGACTGTTTATAGAGAAAACTAAAATCTATTCAATTGTATTATAACAGGTCCAAGAAATGTTATCATGCAAGTTCATGGCCTTCATGGAGTTTAGAAAAGTAGAGCCAAAGAGTAAGAATTTTTCATTGTTTACTTAGGAAAGGTAGATTTGTCATTGTTTATCTAGGAAAACTGGAGAAGAAAATGGCAAATCACTCCAGTACCTCTACCAAGAATACCCCAAATAGCGTCACAAAGAGTCTCACAAGACTGAAAAACTGAACAATCTAGGAAACAGGTTTGTCTTATTTTGGACTACCCCTATCAATTCTTCAGACATAAATTCAGCAGAACCTAACAGTGTTTTGTAATTGTAGGAACTTAATAGGTATTTGCTGAATTCTAATCAAAGTACCCTGTCTTTATGGGAAAGTATAAGAATCAAGGATCAGCACAGGTTCATTGGGTCAGCTATCACAAAATTGCTATCCTTCAAGAATCAATACCTGTTACCCAGAGGGTAATATTAATCCTGCCATCAAGGTAGGATGCTTCAGATAATGAATATTATCCCATCAGATCATCATATTCTAAGTACAATTTCAGGTTCAAAGACAGGACTCTAGACAACCTCCCAAAGCTGAAACAGCCAGATATGCAAAGACAATAATCAACAATAGACAAGACCCCCCCAACGTGGTCTTTATAATTGCCCACCATTATAGGAATGTGCTGGTATATTTCACAATGCCCTGTTGATGGGCAGTTATCACTGACCACTGGAGCCATGGTGATAGACCACCATTTCTGCAATGATCAAGAGATCAGCCTCAATCCTTAGGTCCATTAACTTCCTCAGTAAGGAAGAAAAATATTTGCATTACCTGTCTCAAAAGATTGTGTTGAAGAAAGTACTTTGGAAGCTGGAAAACACTATGGGAATGTGAGATATTTTAATTTACTGTTAATAAAATAATAATGATATAATTAATAAATCTATGCTTCATAATATCCTAGAAGGTATCTGCTTTCTAGCAAAATGTCACTTAATTTTTCCACTTTACCACATAATTAAAGTTCATGATAAATTTAATAACTGATTTATTAGACCTAAGTTTTGCTTATTTTCCTATTTAAGACAATTAAAATAATTTAATTACCTATTAACAACAATACTTACCCTTTTTTCAACTGCCACAAAACTTGTAAATTGTGTTATAATAGAGTTCTCCTTGCTGAGTTTAATAATCAGAGACTTCAAAATTTGCTTCTTCATCTAGGTTGGAACATTTTAAACGGACAGCAATATTATAACCAAACAAATGTATTTTGTATTCAAGGTGTATAGATACTTAATTCATATAGACACAGACACAATGTCTTTTTCAATTCTGTTTTTTTTATCACTTCTTAAATAGAATTCTAGAAAACTCTGTTTTCCCTTTAGATAAGGAAGTATGATACTATGTTCAGAAAGAACACTGAACTTGCAATCAGATGAAGTGGGTTCAAGCTTTAGTTTTTCCACATTCTTCAGTATGTCACTTAATCTCTCTTAGCTTCAGTTTACTCATCTGTAAAATGTGTTCAGTGCTACTGGCTTTTTATCTACTTCACAAAGTCGCTGTAAGAATTAAAAAGAATGTATGTGAAAATCTTTTCTAAACTGTAAATGCTCCTCAAATGGAAGATTTTATTGCTGTTATCTATGAACATATTTTCATGATCAATATTCCAAAAAAAACATCAATGGAAAAGTTTTCTTCTACAATTTTCACTTTTATAAGGTAGGGGTGACTCCATGTCACCCACCTAAGAGACCATTAACTGATCTGACAAATCATATTCAAAGGAATAGCAAAGACCTTGATAAAACTCAAATAAGGAAAGCTGCTTAATCCCAAGAACCATATTATAATATCTTGGAAATAATTTGTCAGTTTATTGATCCAAAAGTCTAATAATTTAATGTTAGGTTAATTTAGGATCACTCTCCTTAAAAGCAACCTTTGTCTACCCATAGTATGGGGCTTTATATAACGTTTATTCTATGTCAACACCTATGAAGTCAAGAAATTTCTTATAAGCTTTCACCTTTGGAAAGCATAGTTACAGATCTATAGCTTCATGAATTCAAGAGGGAATCATAGGATCCCAGACTCAACTCTTGAAAGGACTTTAAAGGTGATCTTGTCATCCTACAGATGAGGAAAATGAAACCCAGAGAGCTTAGATGGCTTGTCCAAGACCACATAAATAAGAAATAGGATTTGAACTCAGACTCTAAGACCCTCAGTTAAGAGCTCCTCCAAGGTCAACTCTCTTTCCACTGAAACTTAACATTTGCTCTTGCTGTTATCCTTGTTTTACAGGACTAGAAATATCCTTTAGTTTTCCTTCTAAATGAAAATTTAATAGAAGAAAATAAAGCGGGACTTTCTGAAAGAAATAAAAAGAGATGAAGAATATTCTTCATCATGTTGTTGCTTCCATTCTGGGATAAAATTATCTCTAAAGTTCCTCCCAGTTCTAAATTCTATGATTCTATAATATTCTTTATGATGAATTTTTTCACCCTAAAAAAACCATTTATTTCTTCATTCAGATTACATAACTTCACATATTGTTGTCTACATCAGTTTAAGGAAGATTTTCTAAAAATCAAAGCATATTTTCTATAGAAAGAACAAACCTCATGTTTTGTTTCATCCTCATGGAGTACTCCATCTTCATAATCTCTGATGATAGCTCTAGCTGTCAGCTTGTGAAGCATCTATATTTCAGGAGCAAAAGAAAACAACTGTAACTTTTTTTGATTACTACTTCACCTCATCTTTTTAAAAAGTCACTATTTAAATTCCATAGTTCTTTAATGTGATTATCTTTTTTTTTTTTTTATAAATAAGCAGCAGATTTGTCCCTGTGACTCCCACCCAATGCTAAGAGGATGTATGCACAAATGTTCTCTGAGGAAAAAGAAAATATTGTAACCTAAAGATTTTTCTCCTCTCTCATAAAAAGAATTGATCTCAGGAAATTACTTAGATGACCTTTACTATATGTTTTTGTTTTGTTTTCAAAATAATACTTTACTGTTTATTTTTATTTTTTAAATTAAAATTTATTTTTTAATCATCAAAAATCTACCTTATCTCCTCTCACCTATACCCCTCCAAATTGAGAAAAAAAGAAAAACAAATCCCCAATTATAAACAAAAATGGTCAAACAAAACAAATTCCTGTATTGGTCAAATAAAAAAAATGTCTACATTCTGAATCCATCATCTATCAGATGGGAGATAACATTTTATCATAGATCCTCTACAACCATGATTCTTTATTGCACTGATCAGAGTTCCTAAATCTTTCAAAATTCTTTGTTTTGTCAGAAATATCATTGTGAAAAACATTCTCTTGGTTCTGCTCACCTCATTCTGCATTAGTTCATATAAAACTTCTTAGGCTTCTCTGAAATCATTCCCTTCAACATTTCTTATAGCACAAAAATATTCCATTATCATTATAAACTCATCCTCAGCCATTCCCAAATTGGTGGGCTCACCTTCAATTTCTCGTTCTTTACCACCACCAAAAGAGCTGCTATAAATATTTTTGTACATCTTTAGAGTTTATTTTGTTTTGGATGACCCTCTCCCTTAACTTACAATCCCCCACCTATTCTCCTCCTAGTTGCCACCCTTTTCCCTCCTGTTTCCCTGTTGAATGAAATTTATTCTTATACACAACTCTGTGTGTGTATATAAGTGTGTGTGTGAACAGATCTTTTGATCTGTTCAAATAAGAATGAAGTCCAGGTATTAATCACTCTCCCCTTCCCCCTTCCTCATTATTTGTATGGACTTCTATTTCTGAATCATGATTATTTGAGATAATTTCCCCCATTCTTCCCTTCTCTTCCCCTTACCTGTATATCCCTCCTCACTTCATTTTCCATTTTTCTGTTAAGATTACCAAAATATAAGAGAACCATACCCAGGTGTTATGTCTAATTAGACTCCTTCTATGATAGGCAGTTAGGTGGCACAGTGGATAGAGCACCAGGCCTGTAGTCAGGGAGATCTAAATTCAAAGCCAGTTTCATACACTTACTAGCTATGTGATACTAGACAACTTATTTAACCCTGTTTGCCTCAGTTTTCTCATCTGTAAAATGAGCTGGAGAAGGAAATGACAAACCACTCTAGTATTTTTGCCAAGAAAACCTCAAAAGGCGTCACAAAGAGTGAGGACTGAAACAACTGAACAACAACAACAAGGTGACCTTTAATGGTGATGGCAGTCTTAGGGGACATGTGTATCACCTCCCTGTATTAGAAGCCAACAGCTGATCCTTTCTGAGTCCCTTATCATTTCTCACTCATGTTTTTCCTTTCGTTTCTCTCTTAACTCCCATGTTCGCACTTCACATTCTCTATAGAGCTCTAGTCTTTTCACCAGTGATGTTTGGAAGTTCTTTATTTTATTAAAATTCATTTTTTCCTGTAGAATTATACTGTGGTTTGCTAGATAGGTTCTTGACTATAAGACTACATTCTTTGTCTTATGTAATATTGTATTCTAAGCACTCTGTGCCTTTAGAGTGGTAGCTGCTAAAATGTGTGTCATTTCTGACTGAGTGCAAGGTATTTTTTCTTTAACCAGGATGTTCTGGATTTCGGCTATGACATTTCTGGAAATTTTCATTTTGGGGTTTTTTCCCCTCCAGAAAGTGACCTGTTCATTCTTTCTATTTTACTTTGCCCTTTGGTTCTAAGACATCTAGGCAAGTTTTCTTTTATAATTGTTTAATATATGATGTCTAGGCTACTTATCTTTTCTTGGCTTTCAGGTAGTCCAGTGATTCTGAAATAATCTCTCCTCAATCTGCTTTCCAGGTGAGTTGTTTTTTCTATGAGATACATACCTTACATTTTCTTCTATTTTCACTCTTTTGACTCCTTTAATAGTTCTTATTGCTTCATGGATTCATTATCTTTTATTTGATTCATTATAATTATCAGAGAATTTGTTGCTTCTGCAAAGTTTTATATTTATTCTGTCAAGCCTTCAATTTTCCTTCTATAACTCTTCTTTCTTTCTTTTTTTTGGTGGGGGTGGGGAGGAGGTAGGGCAATTGGGATTAAGTGACTTGCCCAAGGTCACATAGCTAGTTTTATGTTAAGTGTCAGGCCAGATTTGAACTCAGGTCCTCCTGACTCCAGGGCCCGTACTCTATTCACTGCGCCACCTCGCTGCCCCATAATTCTCATTTCTTTTCCAATTTTCCTCTAGTGTTCTTATTAATTTATAAGAAAAATTTAAATTATTAAAAACTTGTTGCTTCATCTCTTGCAGGAATTCTATTTGAACTTCCCCCATGCTAAATATTTTTTGAGACTTTGTAAATATTTTAGAGGCATTCTCTTCTTCTGAGTTTGTAAATTGAGCATCACTATTGTTATAATTAACAGACTTTTATGGTGGATTTTTTTTTTTTGTTTGCTCAATTTTTCCATCCTACTTCCTGACTGTGGACTTTATGGTAGGTCAGGCTCTGTGCCCTTCCAGGGAGAGTTTCTGGGCTATTCTTGTTGCTGCTTTCTTGAGGTACTGAGTTATTCTAGGAACAACTTATGCTGGAGGTACTGCAAGTTTTCAGCGCTCCCAGAGTGGTCTGATCCAAGGCAAAGTCTGTTTTCTGCCCTCCTGGTCTGAGCTCTGCAGAGTCCTGACTTGGGTCTTGGTCTGAGCAAACACAACCATGCTTTACCTCAATTGAAGTTCCAGTAGACTACTGTCAGATTCTGTCATTATTGACCAGATGAAACACTGCTGTTTCATGGTGAAAGAAGTGAATGCTTTACTTAGGTCTTGGATTCTTACTCTGGTTATTCAGTTGCAAGTTTAAGTTGGGGCTGGAAGTTAGAACCGAGACCCTGTTCTCTTCTCTTCCTGGGGTCAAAACCGCACAGTTGCAGCTTCCTTCTGAACTTTGATCCTTGTTTGATACATAGCACAGGACCTATAACCTCTTCTTATCCAGGAATGTCATCCTTAGGCATAGGTTTCTTTCTCAGTTAGTCCTGGATCTATGACCCAGAACTAGATAGTGGGAAACAAAGTTTTCAGTTATCATCTCTTCCTGTACCCTTCACAAGGCTGGACCTCTCTCTACTGTATTTCGAACCTCTTATTGCCCTGGGGTATAGCTTCTCTGTGCTGGAATTCTCTGTATGGCCATTCCTGGCTAGACCACCATCACTAGTGTCTGCAGACCTCTTTGTCTGTCCCCCATGCTGACTTAGGCTGGAAAAAATGGCTATCATTTTTTTTTCCAGTCAGACCTCAGTCTGGTATATTTCCTAGATTTATTTGGAGAAGTTGTATGGGTTTGGGGGTGGGGGAAGTTCAACTATACTGCTCCCTGATATTCTACCTTCTCCAGAATCTGTTTTCAATAAAGTTTCAACTCTTATCCCCTCTTAATACCATGACAGTTTAAAAAAAGTATAGTTTTATAAGTGAGGTTTTTACTTAATTACAAAAACAAGTAATTCCTATGTTATATAGATTATTTATAAATATAAAGAAGACTGACTTATACCTTTTATGAGGCAAATATGGTGTCAATTTTAAAACTAGATAACTAAAGATAACACTAAAAAGAAAAATAAAGATCAATTTTTCTAACAAATATATAAAATATTCAATAAAATATTAGTATAATATAGCAACATATAAAGAAAATTATTTATCATTATCAAGTAAGTTTTACATTAGGCAAGTAATCTAATCTCTCTGTGTTTCAGTTAGATGATTATAATAACACTTCTTACACTTTAGAGGGTTTTTGTGAGCAAAGCATTTTATAAACCTTGAAGCACAACACAAAGGCAAACCTTTCTTATACTATATTGAATAAAATTTAATTTTGATTAATTCAGAAAGCTTATAAACTAGAAATAGAAAAAAATGGACATGAATTTTATCTAAATAGGTAAATAAAATATGTGGTTTACTCAATATACTACTCAACTAAATGTTTATAGGTGTAGAAAAGCAAGCTCATATGTCTAGACAATTATTTTCCTGAGTGAGATTTTAAATATGAAAATTAAAATTTTAATATGAAACATAATTAACTAATTAATTAATAGATTAAATAAATAAATTAAATAATAAAAACTTTACATAATAAAAATATTAAGTACAGGGTATATATAAAATGACTAAGTATATGTTTATTAAAATATAAAATTATGAAAATTGATTACTATCACAGGTATATAAATGAAATCTTGAATCTTACAGTTCCAGTTGTTTTCTGCAGTTCAGTAGTTGATACCATTGTGTGAAATTCTCTTTCTTGAATTAAAGCATTTAGGATAGCCTGAAGGACATTAAAAAAGAAGCATCATATTCCCAACCTCCTGATCACTGATACCTTTAGCAGTAATTATCCCAATGTATAATTAACAATCTCCCAAGTGAAGATAGAAGCACAAAGCACTTTCCCTTAGCTGGAAAATATATCCATCAAAGGGGAGAGTTTCAAAACAAGCCACAGATTAGGTGGCATTCAGCCTAAGCTTCTTTGGACCACTCCTTACCTGTGTACAATGAGGGATGAATCCGTACACAAGCAGTGTGTCATTGCTGAATAAGGCCTGGATTTGTGTGGGAGCCTGTACAGGCTCTGGTGAATTTAAATTCAGTTGTTGCCACTTAACAGACACAGAACTGCATCCTGGAGAAAATATTCTTGTCATCTGATCTTCAATCTATTTACAAAGGGAAAAAAAGGTAGATTAGGTCTTGATTTTACTCCATAAAAAAAGAACTTTCAGGCTAACTTAATATATTTATATCCTCATGATTTTACAGTTTTCCTTCTTGTTCTATACAGGAGGAAAACATTGGGATAAATTTGACAAATGCTCCTTTAAAATTATTACAGTAGGGGCGGCTAGGTGGCGCAGTGAGTAAGAGTGCTGGCCTCGGAGTTGGGATGACCCGAGATCGAATCCGGCCTCAGAAAATGAGCACCCACACATAAATAATGACTAGCCGTGTAACCTTGAGCAAGTTACTTAACCCCAATTGCTTAAAAAAAAAATTATTACAGTATCGGGGCTGCTAGGTGGCGCAGTGAGTAGAGCGCCAGCCCTGGAGTCAGAAGGACCTGAGTTCGGATTCAGATTCAGACACTTAACCCACACAAACAAAAACCTAGCCGTGTAACCTTGGGCAAGTTACTTAACCCCAATTGCCCTAAAAGGGGCGGCTGGGTGGCGCAGTGAGTAAGAGCGCTGGCCTCGGAGTTGGGATGACCCGAGATCAAATCTGGCCTCAGAAAATGAGCACCCACACATAAATAATGACTAGCTGTGTAACCTTGAGCAAGTTACTTAACCCCAATTGCTTAAAAAAAAAATTATTACAGTATCACGGTTACTCCCTTTATATATGCAGAGTCATTGCAATGCCTTTATTAATTTCTCTAGCATACAGTCTTCACAGTAGCTTTCAGTTACAATATTCATTCTAATAATACAGGTATTATATAACACAGCTTGATGATTATTAAAAGGCACTTTATTGTAAAGCATAGGCAATCAAATGACCTATGGGAGAACCATTCAATAAATACTTTTTATCTGCTATATGCAGGGGAAAGAGGCCTGGACTGGCAGTCTAGCATAGGGGTTCTAATTCTGGCTCTCTGTCCCTGTAGGTCACGTAGTATTTCTGGGCACACCTAAGATTTAGAGGTGAAAGGGACGTGAGAAGTCAACTCTAGTTCAACCCTTCATTCTACTGACTGGGAACCTAAGGTTCAAAAAGGTTAAGTGACATGCCCAAGGTCACATAAGTGACAGAATCAGGATTTGAACCCAGATCCTGTGACACCCAAACCAGTGATCTTTCCACTGTATCACCAATTGGACCAAATGATTACCAGTGTTCTTTCTGGACCTAAACTTTTGTGATTTTACAGCAGGTGATTCAGGGAATTCATCTAGAGACTACTCTGCCCCCTTTCAGATTTCCTTTTCATTCCTTCTCCTACAGTGAAGACAGAGAATTTGGTTAACCTTTATTTTTATGGATAGTAATCCTGTCTAGTCTCTATTTTATTTAGTTCTTCTCTTAGGCCTATCCTGTTCTAAACACAAAAAAGAACATCTTCAAAATATAAAAATGAATTTTAAGTTGCAATTTATTTTTATACTTGACTAAAAGAGCCCACACTTCCGAGTTAGAAAAGTGATCTTAGTCATAGTTATAAGTTATATTTACATATATAAGTCATAGTGCTTTGAAGCTGATAAAGCGCTATCTTCTAAGATCCTTTAAGTACTAAGATCCTCATTTTACAGATAAGGAAACTGCAGTTCAGTGAGTTTAGAGTATCTGGCCTGGAATAGATTATAGGGAGAAGGGCCTTTAGAGGCCATCTAATCCTTTTTCTTCTATGTGGAAATTAAGAATGATAGATGTAAAGCTGAAAGGGACCTTGGATGCCTTCTAGTCTAACCCCTTCAAATTCTGCCTGAGGAAACTGAGGTTCAGGGAGGTTTAAGTGACTTGTTCAAGGTCACTCTGATAGTATCAGAAGCAGAATTTGAACCCAGAGCCCTAAGCCAAGGTTCTCTCCATCATACCACAATGCTTCCTTCCTTATTCCCAATCAAAGCCTCTTTTCATTACATCAGTCAGAATGGATTCCAGAGTCCTTTCTTGTGGTTTATACAAGGTTTAGTTACTGAATAATGAAACTAGTTTTTAACAAACATAGAACATTGATTAAAATAATAACAAATGACATTGATATATTGCTTTAAGGTTTGCCAAAAGTTTTACATGCATCATATATAGTGAAGAAACTTACTTGTTTTTTCCAATTGTATTTAGATTTTGTGTTAAAGTATTCAAATGCTCCAGCACCATATTGGGACAAAGCTCTCAGGATATGACGATTTGCTGTGGACCTGGTCAAATTTTAAAGGTTTAGTTTCAAAGATTTATGAAAATAATTTCAAGAATCTTTATAATGGGGCATGTCAAAGCTCAAAATGTCAACAAAAGAAAGCACATGGCATCAACAGATGGTGCCGTGCCACCCTGGGTAATTGTGGGATTTGTAATTCAAAGGAAATAAAACAAACATATTAGGGAGAACATACGTAAATTCCTTAGACTAATGAATTTGTGCTAATCTTTCTCAACAAAACAATTGAAAAGTGGTTATAACAGATGGTCTTTCAGATCATACTTCTTTCTAAATAAGGACTAGCTTCTTTTCAACAAGAAGTAAGGGTGGGGAAAGAAATGATAGTTACTACTTATACCTACTTCCAAATAATGGCTGTGCCTCACCCAAATACCAAGGGAAAACAAACCCCTTCTCCTTCCCTCAGCTTCTGTAACCCTGCTCACTTCCAGTTCCTCTCCAGACTATCTGACTCCTTCCTAGTCTTTTTGGCTGATCTGTCATCCATTCTATGCCTCCTAATAAAGGAACTGTCTTTGGTCCTCTTTTTCCAGTCTTTCCTTTGTGTATCTCCTCAGTTCTCACTTGTTCCTTTCCCTTGTGGAAGTCATCTTTGTAACCCATCTATTCTGCCATAATTCTTTAAATTCCAGTCCTGTGTCTCCAACTGCCTGTTGGCTGCCCACCCCTGGATTTCCCATTTACATAATGATTTTTCTTACACTTACCCAATGCCACATGTAAATAATCGGGTGTGTCTAACATTTCTTTTTACAATCTGCAATGTCAGGCTCTCATTCTGGATATGCCCATCAGAAAGAAGTAGTATGTTTCGAGTCCCTTGAGAAGGATAAAGTAAGTTTAAAAAGTGTAGAGCTTTCCAGAAGTCGGTATTTCCCATGGTAGGTGTAGCAGACTGGAAAAAAATTAAAGGAAAGCAGGTTTTATTCACACTATGTAAACTTGCTATTAAATATTTCTTATTTTAAATATTTAAATATTTTGCTTCTTTAGAGAGGGCCCCCTTATTTTTTCAACACATACTTTTGAAAAATGACATATTTGCTACTGTGCCTGGCAAGAACAGTTAGACTAATATCATTTCCACTTCTACTCTATGAACTTATAAAAAGAGAATTTTCACATTTCCTTTTAGATAGTTAGAAAATACAAGCATTCTCTTTGAGTTCCTAAATTAAGTGAAAATGTGTCCTTTCATTGCTGCTTGTTTTTAACAGGTCATTATAAATTTAACTTTAAATATCTACAAAGCCAATTAAACCTACATTTACCACTAATTAAACTTTTTAATAAAGTATACCAATGTAAATTTACCTTTCCCCAACTTATAAATTATCACATTAATACCCTCTATCCTTTTTAAAGACAAAATGAAAGAACTGCTATCAAATACTATTTTTACTTGCATTATGGTTGCTCTTAATTAGTGGCTGCAACTTATTTTAGAATGAGAAAATAGGAAAAAGGAATTTCCCTTGAATAAAAGTAACAAGAGCTCTTTGTGGCTGCTAGTCTCAAATTACACATTATACATTAGACTCTTTACAGACCAATTGTTCAGGCCCCTTGTTTAATTGGTCTACCTCCCCATCTGTGACTGACTCTGTAAATACTATCTCCTACCTCAAGTTGCCTCTCTACCAAAGATTACCAAAGTCAGACTTCCTGCTTACCCATCTGTGACTATATCACCTTTTCCTCCTTCCTCTCTTTTTATGTAATGGTCACTGTCACATACTGGTTGCAATGCTTTTTGAAGATTGAAAAAATCAGTATCAAAAGTACAAAACCTTCATAAGTAAACGGGATAGTAGCAGGCAATACAACAAAAACAGTGATGTATACCCAGGGCCTCAGAGGCAGAAAAGTGCAAGATCCTAGGAAAGTCATTGAAATTTCATAGGCAAAGACTCAGGAGATTAAGAAAGAGTGTTTTACTCACCATAATGAACTCTGTCAGTTCAGGATTGCTTGTGGAGTACTTAGGATATGAAAATAATTCAGTATGACCTGCATAATGAAATTTGTTTGAAACTCCTGTTAAATATAACTTCTAGTACAGTATCATTATATGGTTCTATTTCTGTCATTTTAAAATGTCTCACATGTTTGTTTATATACATGTATTTGGTTGGGCCTCACTTTTAGGAAATTGTATATATAAAAGTCTTAATTTGTAATTGTGACAGGAGAGTGGCCTATGAGGGCCAGTCCTAGGTGCATGCACTGGGGACTTAAGGAAGTTTGGTGAACCCATTTCTAGAAGTTCATAAGGATGTAGAACAAAAGAGTGTAGTTTTTCACTAAGCACTGGAAAATGTTTATTCTGTGGCTTTCTGCCCACTTACTGCATAGTGAAGAAGAATCTTTTGATTTGGAGCTGAGCAGGAATTGAGAGTACACACAAAAGGCCCAAACACAAAAAATAATTTTTCCTTCCCACTGGTGGCCTTGAGACATAAGGAGCTCTCTGATGTCTAGAAAGCCACTGGTTGGGGGTATCCTTTTTTATTAGATAGGGGAAGACAAGACAATTTGTCCATGGATCCTACTTTAAAAATCCCCGTGGCAGACTCAGAGAATGCCAGAGTTGGAAGAGCTCACAGTGGTCATCTAGTTCAGCCTGGGCCCAGACTGGAGTTTCTTCTACATCCTCCATATAGGGTCACCCTGCTTCCAGTTCAAATCTCTGATAACAACTGCCTCTTGAGGTAGCTCACTATGCTTTCTGACAATGCTAATACTTGGGCAGTTTCCCCTTGTGATTTTCTTGTCAAGATAATTCATGTTCTTCCTTTTTACTCTTTTACCTTTTCAGTTTGATTTTAGAAAGTCACATTCTCAGAGCCTAAAATAACAGAAAACTTACTTGTGCCAAACTTGATAATATTTATTTTTTGCTTCTCATGGACAAGAGACAGCGCATGTAAGGCAATCTGCTTTGCTTGCAGTAATTCTGAGCCCTCCATAGAATTGGAACAATCCAGGCAAATAATAACTTCACTAGTTTGGGCCTTTTCAGGTAGTGTAGTACTGAAATCTGGATGGAACACAAGCATGCAGGCCTAGAAGGAAGAGGGAGACAATGGCTGAAGCATAGCAAATGCATCTTATAACTTCAACTGGAAATCAAAAAGTCTTTATTATGAGAGAAATTATTTTACTATTTTACTAATAACCAATTATTAAATTGGTATCCAGACTTTTCTCCTTTATTTTCTCATTCAAGACCCAGCTCCTGTAAAGTCAGTCTCTGAAGGACATGACTTATGGATGATGTTGCCCTAGCCCTCAAGGAACATGCTCTTCAATCTTGGGCAGGACCACAGAATCCAGTCATGGAGAGTTCTTACCGGGGGTGGGGGAGATGGCAGTGGAAATGATGCTTTGTACCCTTCCATTAGGGTTTAGGGTGACTCAGTTCATGAAGGAGAAAACCAACTAGGCTAGTCTGCATGGAGATGGATTCCCCTGTCCAGACTGCTGGAGGCAGCTGAGTCTTATGATCAGCCCATGTTCTCAGCAGGAGGAACTGAAGATTCCTAGCTCATAACCTCATTAAATATCCACCAACTAAGGTTAATTTTCACTTTTCAGGAGCATTATCTTTTACAAAAGTATTTAAAGTATTCAGTGTCTTCATGGGTTTGTCTTTCATTATCTAGATCAGCAATTTATTGATTTCCAGATAGCCTAAATAATAAATTATTAATTATCCAGAAATTCCATCTCTTGGGGTTTCATTCATTAAAATTATGACTTTCAGTTGGCCTTCCATTTAAAAATGAAAATAATTTTTACTTTGCTACTTGAGGTATTCATAAAGCTAAATTTTAAAGAACTGATAGAATTCTAGTTTTAAATTCCAAAATGAAGAAGGTAAAATTAAGCTGAACAACATAAAAAGGAACAGAATTACACAATAAAAATAGCAGAGTGAAGTGATCATAACCAGGAGAACAATTTATGCAACAATAATATGAGAAATTAATTTTTCCTCACATTTAATAACTAATTATTGAATCAGAACCAGGGTTTTTCCCCTTTTTTACTTCCTCATCCAGAAACCAACCAGTTTGAGAAATCTTTCTTAAAATTAACCCAGGCCAAGATCTAAAAAGAGCAAAAGAAATTATAAGTTTGGGCTAATGGGTATACTTTTGTTTCTTCTGTTTGCTCAGACGGTTCTGGGAAAATGTGGATACTCCCTTTTGTCAGACAAGTGAATAAGGAAATTGATGTTAAGATTTGGCTGACACAGATCACATGCCCTAAACCATCATTTTAATATAGCCTCCCTTCCATTATAACATTCATTCTGTTGTTGATCAATCACAGTTGATTTTCACCTTCAGGTACACTCCTCTTTGAAAAGACTTTATAAATATCAAATGTTCAAAGGTTCAGTCTCTTTTGGCTACCAAGGGGACAATGAACCTGTTTGTGTTGACTGTTTTCTAGATGTAGTCAACAAAACTTATTTAACTAACCAAAAACTTAGGTCTCTCAGAACTTTTTAATCATCACAACGTAAAGAAAAAGAACTTGAGAAAATTAAGAAGTCTGGGCAAAGGAAATGACCAACCATGGTTTCAGAGGCCGCATGAAGCATGGCCCCTTCCTTCTGAGACAGAGGAACTGAACTCAAGATACAGAATAACCCATGCAATTTCTGGCTATGACCAATTTGGGAATTTATTTTCCTTAATTATGCATATTTGGTGGGATTTTCCCCCAGTGGAGGAGAGGTGAGAAGAAAATAGATTTTTAAGCAAAAAAAAAGAAAAACAAAAACAAAGAAAAAATAATCAATGGCATAGATGGATTGATTTTGATGTATATGGATTGATGAATATAATGAAATATTACTGTACTGTAAGAAATTATGAAAAAGAATCCAGAGAAAAACTAGGAAGATTTATATTTGATGGATCTGTAATAGTGCCAAGTGACAATAGATTCAAATGAAGCTGAATAAATTTGACCATTTTTTCTTCTAAAATGTTTTTAAACAGTTGCACTGATTAGCCATTTTTTTTTTCAAATAAAAAGGGATTTACCTCACTTTCCTTGTTTGGGTGCTTTTCAACCCACATTCTTGGGAGGTAAGCCTCTCCTATATGAATCTGAAGAGAGAAGCCTTTGCTGTCTAAGGAGCTGTTATCCAAAGTGCTGATTACAGCTTTGCAGTCTGTTTTCTATACAATGAAAAAAAATATTTGATTTAATATCATATTGTCCATTTTTGATAGTCATTGTAGCACAACATCATTTTCTTTTTTTCAGTTTTAATTTATTTATTTACTTTTAATTCACAACATTCAGTTCCTCAATTTCTTGAGTTTCAAATTTTCTCCCATTCCCTTTCCTTTCCCCTACCCCCATGGCGGCATGCAATCAAATATAGAATCTACAAATACCTTTACATTAAACATTAGTCAAGTTGTAAAGAAGGATTATAACCAATGGACCAATGGAGTGTACAATAAGAAAGAAGAAATAAAACAAAACAAAACAAAAAAAGAGAGAGCAAGTGGTTTGCGTCAATCTGCATTCAGACTCTGTAGTTCTTTCTCTGGATGTGGATATCCCTTTCCATCCTGAGTCTTTTGGAGTTGTCTTATTTTTTTTTAAACAAATGTTTTATTAACTTCTGTTTTACATAATTCATTTCCGCCAGATTTTGAGTTACAATCATTTTCCCCCCATTATTCCCCTACCCAACCTCCCAGAATAGCAGTCCCACAAGATATCGCTTCCTCCAATCTGCTCTCTCCCATACCTTCTCCCATAACCCCATCGACTTTTCCATTAGAGGAAGATGATTCTTTGTGTCCCAATGCCTGCACATCTTATCTCCCAATTATAGGCAAAAGAGTATTAATAATAGTATTTATATATATTTGAAACATCTAATGTTACGACCTCAAATTTCAGATCCATTTCCTTCCTCCCTTGTCACCCATTCCTTCTTGGGAGATAAGTAATTCAGTATATGTTGTACATGTCTAGCTATGCAAAACATTATCATAGTAGATATATTGTACAAGGCTGCTTATAATTCCCTCCCACTCATCCCACCCCCACCTGGTCCATTCCCTACATGATCCTGTCCCTCTTCTATAGTGGGTACTTCCAACCTCCCCTCACCCCAAGGATGCCCTCCCATCCATCATCCCTCCTCTCATCCCCCTTCCCCCTATCCTGCTGCAGGTTGAGATATCCCATTTAGTATGTATGTCATTTTCTCCCTGAACCAAATTCAATGTGAATGTGGTTTTGCCTTTTTAGCCTTCCTTATTCTCCCCCTCCTTTGCAACCACTTCCCCCCCTACATGAGATAGTTTACCCTACCATGTCTCTCCCCATCTCCTCTTGCCACTTTCCTCTCTCACCTCACAATTTCATCCCTTGAGTATTCTCCCTTCCCAACAAATTCAACCTATGCCCTCTATCCATATATAACTGTAACCATATACACACATATTCACATATGTATTCATATGACCACACCCCCTTCTTCCATTATTTTCATAGTGAGAAAGATATCATCAGTCACAGATATTACTTTTCCATCTAGGAATGTAAATAGTTCAACTTTGATAAGTTCCTTTTGATTTCTTTTCCCTGATTACCTTCTCAGGCATCTCTTACTTCTTGCGTCTGGATGTCAAATTTTCTATTCAACTCTGGTTTTTTCCTCAAGAATGCTTGAAAGTCCTCTATTCCACTGAATGACCATATTTTCCCCTGAAACAAAATACTCAGTTTTGCTGGGTAGGTGACCCTTGGGTTCATTCCCAGATCTTTTGCCCTCTGGAATATCATATTCCATGCCCTTCGATCCCTCAGTGTAGAAGCTGCCAGGTCCTGGGCTATTCTGATTGTGTTTCCACAATATTGAAATTGTTTCTTCCTGGCTGCTTGTAGTATTTTCTCCTTGATCTGGGGATTCTGGAACCTGGCTATAATATTCCTGGGAGTTTTCTTTTTGGGATCTTTTTCAGGAGGTGATCGGTGGATTCTTTCAACCTCTATTTTGCCCTCTGGATCTAATACATCAGGGCAGTTTTCCTTGAGAATTTCTTGAAGGGTGATTTCTAGGTTCTTTCTTTGATCATGGCTTTCAGGTAGTCCAATAATTTTTAAATTGTCTCTCCTGGATCTATTTTCCAGGTCAGTGGTTTTTCCCATGAGATATTTCACATTGCCTTCTAATCTTTCATTTGTTTGGATCTGCTTAACAGCATCTTGATTTCTCATAAAGTCATTAGCTTCCATTTGCTCCAGTCTAACTCTGAAGGAATGAATCTCCTCAGTGAACTTTTGAGATTCTTTTTCCATCTGGCAAATTCGACTTTTTAAGGCATTCTTCTCCTCATTGCCCTTTTGGGCCTCCTTTGCCATTTGAGCTAGTCTATTTTTTAAGGTGTTGTTTTCCTCAGTCAGGCTGTTGACCCTCATTTCATACTTTTCCTGCATCCTTCTCATTTCTCTTTCTATTTTTTCCTCCACTTCTCTTATTTGATTTTTAAAGTCCTTCTTAAGGTCCTCTATGGCCTGCAACCCGCTCATGTTTTCCCCTGGGGCTTTTGGAGCAGGACTTCTGACCTCACAGTCCTTTTCCCGCTCTATGCCCCCAAAATAGGAGTCTAGGGTTGCATTTTTCTGTTTCCTTTGCCTTGGCATGTTGCCACTTAATTGCTTGACTTTTGGGCTTGTTGCCACACTGTGGCTTTAAGGCCAGATAGAGGAATTTTCGTCCCGAACGTGTGGGGGGCAACTTCCGTTTCTGGCAAGCTGTAAACCCACCCACAACTTCCACCCTAGATCACAATCCAGATCCAGGGAGGTTAAAGCAAGAGCGATTACCCCCCAAGACTGATCGCTGGATCTCCCCACAATTTGTAGGCTGGGAGCCGGAAATGCCTCTGAAAACTACAAAATGGCGTGTCTCCTCAGCGGCTTCTAGCCCCCAGGGGAGGGAGCTGACGCATTCCCCAAATACAGGTCCCAAAGTCCATAGGACACTAACCTCTTACTTTGTCCTAGGCAAGTCTATGTTGATAATTCTGGAGTCTCCACAGCTCCTGGTGTTCTGGGGTTCCTCCAGCTGGCTGCTGGCCCTGCCACCCTGGGGCTAAAACCTCGGCTCACACGGACCTGGGCTCGGCTCGGCTCCTGGCTCTGTGCCGGCTCCCAGACCACTGCGCTGGTCCTTCCTGCAGGGCTGCTGGGCTGTCCTCAGCGGGAGGTTAGCTTCTCTGTGTCGTTCTGTGGGTGCTGGGGCTCCAGAAGTTGTTCAGAGTCCTTTTTTACATAGTTTGTGGGGAATCTGGGGGCAGAGAGGCTTGGACGAGCTGTTTCTACTCTGCCATCTTGGCTCCGCCCCCTGGAGTTGCCTTATAACCTTTCATTGCTGAAAGGAGCCCAGTCTACCAAAGTTAGTCATCACACATACCATGTGTCTGTAATTGTGTATAAAGTTCCCTTGGGGTCGCCTACCCAGTAAAACTGAGTATTTTGTTTCAGGGGAAAATGTGGTCATTCAGTGGAATAGAGGACTTTCAAGCATTCTTGAGGAAAAAAAAAGAGTTGAATAGAAAATTTGACATCCAGACACAAGAAGCAAGAGATGCCTGAGAAGGTAATCAGGGAAAAGAAATCAAAAGGAACTTATCAAAGTTGACCTATTTACATTCCTATATGGAAAAACAATAACTGTGACTGATGAAACCTTTCTCAGTATGAAAATAATGGAAGAAGGGTATATGGTCATATGAATACATATGTGAATGTGTGTATATATGTTTACAGTTATACATGGATAGAGGGCACAGGTTGAATTCGGTGGAAAGGGATGATACTTAAAGGGTGAAGTTATGAGGTGAGAGAGGAAAGTGGCAAGAGGAGATGGGGAGAGACAGGGTAGGGTAAACTATCTCATGTAGAAGAAGCAAGGGGAAGTGGTTGCAGGGGAGGGGAAGAACAGGAAGGCAAAAAGGCAAAACCATATTCTCATTGAATTTGGCTCAGGGAGAGAATGACATACATACTAAATGGGATATCTCACCCTGCTGGAGAGTAGGGGGAAGGGGGATGAGAGGGGGGATGATGGAGGGGAGGGCATTCTGGGGGGAAGGGAGGTTGGAAGTACCCACTATCAAAGAGGGACAGGATCAAAGTAGGGAATGGACCAGGTGGGAGGTGAGACAGGTGGGAGGGAAATATAAGCAGTCTTTTACAATATATCTACTATGGTAATGTTTTGCATAGCTATATATGTACAACACATACTGAATTGCTTATCTTCCCAGAGGGAATGGGTGACAAGGGAGGAAGGGAATGGATCTGAAATTCGAGGTTTTAAAATTAAATGTTTCAAATATATATATAAATACTATTATTAATACTATTTTGCATGTAATTGGGAGATAAGATGTTCAGGCATTGGGGCACAGAGACTCACCTCGCCCTAATGGTAAAGTCGAAGGGGATATGGGAGAAGATATGGGAGAGAGCAGATTGGATGAGGGGATATCTTGTGGGACTGCTATTCTGGGATGGTGGGTAGGGGAAAAAGTGGGGAAAATTGTAACTCAAAATCTGGTGGAAATGAGTGATGTAAACCAGAAATTAATAAAGCATTTGTTAAAAAAGATAAAGTTCCCTTGGTTCTACTCTCCTCAGTCAGCATCAATTTATTTAAGTCTCTCCAGGTTATTATGAAGTCTGTCTGCTCCTCATTTTTATAGCACAATAATATTCCATTACATTAATATACCACAACTTGTTTAGCCATTCCCCAACTGATGGGCATCCTCTTTTCTTTTTTAAGATCTTTAATGAATAGCTAAGCTGTAATTAAAGGACATGAAATACACCAGTAGTGTCATTCTCTTTTTTTTGGCTTTCTGGAGGGTAATTAGGGTTAAGTGACTTGCCCAAGGTCACACGGCTAGTTTTTGTGCGTGTGTGTGTATGTGTGTGTATGTGTGTGTGTGTGTGTGTGTGTGTGTGTGTGTGTGTGAAATGTCTGAGGCTGGATTTGAACTCAGGTCCTCCTGAGTCCAGGGCCAGTGCTGTATTCACTGTGCCACCTAGCTGCCCTGATGGGCATCCTCTTGATTTCCAAATCTTTGCCACCACAGAAAGGGCTGCTATAAATATTTTTATACATGCGGGTCCTTTTCCCACTTCTATGATGTCTTTAGGATAAAGCCCTCGAAGTGGTATTTGCTGGGTCAAAGGGTATGTACTTATTTATAGCCCTTTGGGCATAGTTCCAGATTGCTCTCCAGAATGGTTGAATCAGTTCACAATCCCACTAACAATGCATTAGTGTTCCAATTTTTCCACATCCTCTCCAGCATTTATCATTTTCCTGTTCTGTCATCTCAGCCAATCTGACCGGTGAGATGTGGTACCTCAGAGTTGTTTTGATTTGCATTTCTCTAATAATAGTGATTTAGATCATTTTTTCAAATGCTTATAGATATCTTAATTTCTTCCTCTGAAACATGCCTGTTCATATCCTTTGACCATTTATCAACTGGGGAATGACTTGTATTCTTATAGATTTGACACAGTTCTCTGTATATTTTAGAAATGAGTTCTTTATCAGAGATGTTGGTTGTAAAAATTCTTTCTCAGTTTTCCACTTCTTAATCTTGGTTACATTGGCTTTATTTGTATAGAAACTTTCCAATTTAATATAATCAAAATTATCCATTTTGCATTTCATAATATTCTCTAATTCTTGTTTGGTCATAAAATCTTCCCTTTTCCACAGATCTGACAGGTAAATTATTCCTTGCTCTTTAAAATTCCTTAGAGTATCAGCCTTTATACCTAGATCATGTACCCATTTAGACTTTATTTTGGCATACGGTGTAAGATATTGGTCTATGCACAATTTCTGCCATATTATTTTTCAGTTTCCCAGCAGTTTTTGTCAAACAATGAGTGAGTACTTATCCCCAAAGCTGGGGTCATTTGGTTTATCAAACAGTAAATTACTATAGTCATTGACTTCTGTGTCTTGTTTATCTAATCTATTCTACTGATTCAGTATTCTATTCCTCAGCCAGTACCAAAAAGTTTTGATGATTGCTGCTTTATAATACAGATTAAAATCTGGTATGGCTATGGTCATTTTTATTATATTAGCTTGACCTAGCCATGAGCAACTGATGTTTTTCCAATTATTTAGATCTGACTTTATTTGTGTGAGAGGTGTTTTGTAGTTGTGTTCATATAGGTCCTGGGTTTGTTTTGACAGGTAGATTCCCAAATATTTTATAATGTCTACAGTAACTTTAAATGGAATTTCTCTTTCTATCTCTTGCTGTTGGATTTTCATTAGAAATATATAGGAATGCCAAGGATTTATGTGGGTTTACTTTATATCCTGCAACTTTGCTAAATTTATTATCTCAAGTAGTTTTTTACTTGATTCTCTAGGATTTTCTAAGTATGTCATCATATCATCTGCACAGAGCAATAGTGTAGTGACTTTGCCTAATTTGATTCCTTTAATTTCTTTGTCTTCTCTAATTGCTACTGCTAACATTTCTAGTACCAAATTGAAAATGAGGGGTGATAGTGGACATCCTTGTTTCACCCCTGATGTTACTGGAAATGCTTCTAGCTTATCTCCATTACATATAATACTTGCTGATGGTTTTATATAGATGATACTTACTATTTTAAGGAAGACTCCATTTATTCCTAGACTTTCTAGTGTTTTTGTTTGTATTTTGTTGTTGTATTTTATATTTTGTCAAAAGCCTTTTCTGCATCTATTGAGATAATCATATGGTTTCTCCTAGTTTTGTTGTTGATATGATTGCTTATACTGATGATTTTTCTAATACTGAATCATCCTTGCATTCCTGGAATAAATCCTACCTGATCAAAGTGTATTCTTCTTGTAATAAGTTATTGTAGTCTTTTTGCTAATATATTTTATAAAAATTTTGCATCTATATTCATTCGGAAAATTGGTCTATAATTTTCATTCTCCATTTTGTTTCTTCCCGATTTAAGTATCAGTACCATATTTGTGTCATAAGAAGAACTTGGTAGGACTCCTCCAATTTTCCCAAATAGTTTGCAAAGTATTGGAATTAATTGTTCTTTAAATGTTTGATAGAATTTGCTAGTAAATCCATTTGGTCCTGGAGATTTTTTCCTAGGGAGTTTATTGATGGCTTGTTCAATTTCTTTTTCTGAGATGGGGTTTTTAAGCAATTTACTTCCTCTTCAGTTAATCTGAGCAACTTATATTTTTATAAACATCCATCCATTTTACTAAGCTTGTCAAATTTATATGCATACAATTGGGCAAGATAATTCCTAATTATTGTTTTAGTTTCCTCCTCATTGGAGGTAGATTCACCCTTTTCATTTTTGATACTCGTAATTTGGTTTTCTTCTTTCTTTTTTTTTATCACATTGACTAAAGGTCTATCAATTTTATTGTTTTTTCATAAAACCAGCTCTTAGTTTTATTTATTAATCCAATAGTTTTCTTAATTTCAATTTTCTTAATCTCTCCTTTGGTTTTCATTATTTCTAATTTAGTATTTAATTGGGGATTTTCAATTTGTTCTTTTTCTAGCTTTTTCAGTTGCATGCCCAATTTATTTATCTCCATTTTCTCTATTTTATTCATGTATGCATTGAGATATAAAACTTCCCCTAAGAACTGTTTTTGCTGAATCCCACAAGTTTTGATATGTTGTCTCATTATTGTCATTCTCTTGAATGAAGTTACTGATTGATTCTGTGATTTCTTGTATGACCCACTCATTCTTTAGGATTAAATTATTTAGTTTCCAATTAGTTTTCGGTCTATCCTTCAATGGCCCTTTATCATATAAAATTTTTATTGCATCAAGATCTGAGAAGGATGCATTTAATATTTTTGCCTTTCTACACTGAATTGTGAGGTTTTTATGCCCTAGTACATGGTCAATTTTTGTGTATGTGCCATGTACCACTGAGAAGAAGGCATATTCCTTTTTATCCCCTTTCAATTTTCTCTAGAGGTCTATCATATCTACCTTCTCTAAAATTCTATTCACCTCCTTTACTTCTTTCTTGTTTATTTTGAGGTTAGATTTATCAAGTTCAGAGAGGGGAAGACTGAGGTCCCCCACTATTATAGTTTTGCTATCTATTTCTTCCTCTAACTCCCTTAACTTCTCCGGTAGGAATTTGGTTGCTATATCGCTTGGTGCATATATGTTTAGTAATGATATTGCTTCATTTTCAATGGTGCCTTTTAGCAGGACATAGTTTCCTTCCTTGTCTCTTTTAATTAGATTTATTTTTACCTTCGCTTTATCTGAGATAAGGATTGCTACCTTTGCTTTTTTTTTTACTTTAGCTGAAGCATAATATATTCTACTCCAGCCTTTTACCTTTACTCTGTGTATATCCCCCTGTTTCAGATGTGTTTCTTGTAGACAACATATTGTAGGATTATAGTTTTTTAATCCATTCTGCTACTTGCCTCTGTTTTATGGGAGAATTCATCCCATTCACATTCACAGTAATGATTACTATCTGTGTCTTTCCTTCTATCCTATTCCCTTCCCTGTTTATGCTTTTATTTCTCCCTTCTCCCTTCCCCACCTTAAGAGTTTTCCTTTTGACCATTGCCTCCCTCAGTATTCCCTCCCTATTAATTTCCCTTCCTTTACTTACCCTTCTCCCTTACTACTTCTACTCTCCCTTCTAATCACCCCCCCCTTTTCCCTCCTTTCCCCTCCTACTAGCTGTAGGGCATGATAGATTTTTATACTTAACAAAGTATGTTATTCCCCCCTTGAACCCAATTCAATGAGAGTAAATCTCATACAGTGCTCTTCTCCCTCCCTTTTTTCCCTCTACTATAATGAGTTTTTGTGTCTCTTCACATTAGAATACTATATTTAACTGATTATGCTATTCCCTTCTTGAACCAAAACAAATGAGAGTTAAGTTCATATAATGGTCATCTATCTCCCTTTTTTCCCTCTATTATAGTGTGTTTTTATGCCTCTTTGTGTGGCATAATTTATCCTTTTCTGCCTCCTCCTTTCCTTTTCTCCCATTACAATCCTTTGGAACCCCTTAATAAGGTTTTTTTAATCATCAGATTAGTTAGTTTATACCCCCACCCTCTATCTATCTGTATCCCTTTTAAATGTTGCAATAATTACACAATTTTCGATATTGACAGGTATCAACTTCCCATATATGGATGTAAACAGTTTACTCTTATTGAATCACAAGTTGTGTGAATGTGTGTGTGTGTGTGTGTGTGTGTGTGTGTGTTTTCCTTGCTTACCTTTTTATGTCTCTCTTGAGTCTTATATTTGAAGATCAGATTTTCTATTGAGCTCTGGTTTTCTCATCAGGAAGGTCTGGAAGTCCCTTATTTCACTGAATGACCATCTCCTTGCCTGAAAGATATGCTCAGTTTTGCTGGATAGTTGATCCTTAATTGTACTCCAAGCTCTTTTGCCTTACAAAATATTATATTCCAATCCCTCTGATCATTTAACATAGTAGCTGCTAGGTCCTGTGTAATCCTGACTGTGGTACTGTGATATTTGAATTGTTTCTTTCTGGATGCTTGCAATATTTTCTCCTTGACCTGATGATTCTGGAATTTGGCTACAATATTTCCTGGAGTTTTCAATTTGGGATCTCTTTCAGGAGGTATCTGGTGGATTCATTCCATAACTATTTTACCCTCTGGTTCTAGGACCTCGGGGCAGTTTTCTTTGATAATTTCTTGGAAGATGTTGCCTAGGCTTTTTTTTTTTTTTTTTTGGTCATCATGGCTTTCCAGTAGACCAATAATTCTTAGATGATCTCTTCTGGATCTGTTCTCCAGGTCAGTTGTTTTCCCATTGTGATATTTTACATTTTCTTCTAATTTTCCAATCTAGGTTTTCTTTGACTGATTCTTGATGCCTCATAGAGTCACTAGCTTCAATTTGACAGACTCTAATTTTTTGTGAATTATTTTCCTTGGTTACTTCTTGAAGCTCCTTTTCCACACGTTCAAATTTCATTTTTTTGGAATTTATTTTCACCAGTTAAATTTTGAGCCTCCCTTCCCAATGCATAGATTTTATTTTTTAAGGATTTATTTTCATCAGTGAGATTTTTTTCTACTTTGGCAACTGTAATTTTAAAAGAATTGGTCAATTTATCTTCCATCTCTCTAATTTGGCTTTTAAAATCCTTCTTGACCTCTTCTAGGAATGCTTTTTTGGGCTTGAGACCAGTTCACATTCCCTTCTGTAGTCTCAAGTGTGAGTATAGTTTCAGTGTTGTCCTCTGAATTTGGTTGTTCTTGCTCATTATAATTGGATTGAGTTGTTTTTGTTTTCCTAACTTCCTTCTTTCCCATTGTGATTGCCTATTTCCTGGCTTTTTAAAGTGGATTTCTGCTTCTGGGATACAGAGGGCTCTGACCAAGGCTTCTCAAACTAGAGGCTAGGGGCCTGGTTGTTGACTTTGTTTGCTGTAGCCTCTGAGTGTCTAGACTGAGGCCAAGGCCAGGACTTTCTCTGTTTCCCCTGGGTTACCCTGAGGCTCACAGAATAAGGTGTGTGTGTGTGGGGGTAGTCTGGCTACTTCAGGTTTCCAGCTCTGTGCCCCTGGGCTAGAGCTCAGGCAGACTCAGCAGCTAGTGGCTGACAGCACTGGTGTCTGCAGATTCCCCTGGTTGTGCTAAGGTATACCTGGGCTTTTGGTGTTAGCACTTACTGGCTCCACACCTCCCTGCCCCCTGGGTTTCAGCATCTCCCTCTGTTCAGCTGAGATGCAGCTTGTTGGGACTCCTCCAGCCCTTCACTTCAGGCTCAGCACAGCTTCAGTCATACCCTTCCTTTAGGACTACCAAGCCTGCCATTGCTTCTACTATTTCAGAATTTTACACTGGGGCAATAATCTCTGGGTTTTTAGGGTCAAGGAACAGGATTAGAGCAGCTAGGATTTACTCCACCATGTTGGCTCCTGGAAGTTCAGGTAGGTGGTTTTTAATTTGATAGCCCCAGGAGTAACTGCTGTTGCTGTGGGCCCTGCACTTTCTCTCTAGCTCCAACAGGTTCTCCATCTTGCAGTGAGAGGCCTGCAAATTGACCCTTTGGTGGGTGAATCCACTCTCTGGGACTTGCTCTGACTCTACTGTGTTCTGGTCTTAGGTCTGCACTGGTGCAGTCACTGGGCACACTGTGCTCTGCACTCCCCCACCCAGTCCTATGTATGTACTTTCTTGGACTGGGAATCTGCCACACTCCATCTCCCAATGGATTCTGTCACTCTAAAATCTGTTCAGATTCACTTTTTAGAGGTTACTGATGGAATCCACAGAGGAATTCAGGTTAGTTCCTGCTTTCACTCTGCCATCTTGGCTCCTCCCCCACACAATGTCATTTTCAAAGCAAGGTTTAAAGGAGAGTTAAAAAAATAAATTTTAAAGTTATGGGCTTCTGATCACTTTAAAAATACAAATTCTTAGGACAAGATTTTCATTTCAGCTACATTTAGGTATATCATGAAATTCAAAATTTATATCTAACTACAAAGTCAAACCAAAGTAGAAAATAACACTTCTAATTAAGTCATTAGGTAAGTAGACTTTTCTCTAATATGCTTTTCTTTGAATTACCTAATCTGGTTCAAAATATACCTGACAGCCACAAATTTTTTATTCTTATAAATCTTACAATTTAAAAAAAGCTTACAAATGAGCATCACTGATGGTACCACTAATAAGGCATTTTTAGAAATATGAAATGATTTTTAAATATAGATAATAAAATTTTAAAAAGACTTACATACCTTTACTTTGAGTTTATGTGTATCACTGGTAATTAATTCAATTACATGTGGCATCTCAATTGATATATTTAAAGAGAATCTATCAAATATGAAGAAAAAAGGATTACAATTTAATATACAGAGAGACATTACTTTCCTTCATGTATGCTATATTTCAATCAAAGTAACCTACAAGGGGTTCCTCAGATTTTATATGCTAGCTACTAGTGCTCCTCAAATTACCTTGTATTTATTTTGAATATACTTATAATAAGTGCTGTTTTCTCCTCTATTGAATGTAAGTTCCTTAAGGGAGGAACTGGCTCATTTTTGGTTTTGTATCACTTAAAGGCACAGTGCTTAGCACCTAATAAGTGCTTAATAAATACTTGTGGACTGATAACATCCTCTACAAATTTGCACAGGCTATCTCCCAAGCCCAGATTACATACCCTTTTCATTACCCCCTCAGAAGCCTTATCAGATAAATTGCCTCCTCTTTGCATAATATTATCTGATTCTCTCCATTTGAAAGTGTTCTCTCTCCCTTAAAATTTTGCTAAAACACTTTGGAGCTCTTCTTTGCTCCTATGACACTCTAGTTTGTATTAAATACTTATGTGTATACACTGCAGTTCAAATGGGACTTTAAAATATGAAACCAATGTCCACTAAATTCAGCCACTGAAAATATTAAGGCTTTATATTTTAGGTACTTACCGTTGCTGCATTCCTACTTCCTTAACACAAACTTTCTCCACTGTATCCTGTCAAAAACAGAAATATTGTCATGTATTCATGAAGTTTCAGGGTTGGTCTAATACAAAAATTGGGATATAAAGAAAATGCTAGGTCACTGAATATGCTCACATCAAGTAGACTGCTGGCAATATAAATAATGCTGCTAGTCTGCAACTTTGCACAACTGCAAACATTTCCACAGTTTGCAAATGTCATGTATATTCTCCTTATGTAATAAGAGTCACTGTCATTTCAGTTAATCATTGAGTAACATACTCAGAAAAGTTAATGACATAACATCTAAAAGCTAACATTTATGGAGTGCTTACTAGCACTAAGTACTTTACAATGACCTCATTTGATCCTCATGACTACTCTGGGAAGGAGGTGCTATTATTATCTCCATTTTATAGATAATCTGAGGTGAACAGATAAAGTGACTTGCCCAGTGTCTTAAGGGGGATTTGAACTTAGATCTCCCTGACTCCAGGTTGATACTCTCTCTGCTGTGCCATTGGAGTGGTCTCTGATTGCTATTGCTATTCAAAAGAGGGTAACTGAAAATACTTTTTTCATTTTTCTTATTGACATGTATACTAAATCCTGTTATCTTTGGGAAATATTACTTATTTATACCAAAGGCATTAGATTCCTTTTGCTAATTAATTTAAAAACTATAACTCCAAAGAAAATATCACTTAAAATATAATGTTAAATAATGCTAACCTGAAGATTTTCATTTAGAGCTTTGTCCTGTTGCCATGGTGCTACAGTAGCAGGCATGAAGAAATTGGCACATCCATGATGAAAACTGAGCTCCGTGATATAGGTAATTTTGATAAGAACTTTGGCCTGTGGTGGTAAGTTTCCAATGCTCACAGTAAAGACATCCTGAAATGGAAACATTATTCATTTTATAAACATAAGACCTATCTAGTCCAAGTTCACCATTTAATGTTCTATATCAATAACCAATTCAAATACAGACAATATACCTAGCTTCTGGAAAACTTTTCCTATTGAAGATTCACAATTTTGCTGAGGTTGGCATTTCTTCCACTAGTTCAGACTTTGATCTTTCTATGCCTTAATAGATGAATTACTGTAGCCAAAAAAATTAATCACCTGCCAATAGAGTGTTAAACCTTTATAAATTTAGATAGTCTGATGCTTAGATAACACAAAGATTATCCATCCCTAGGCCCCTACGTGAAGTCTTTCCATCTTGGTAGGACATGCCAAAATTTCTAGTCTACCAAATATCTGTTTTAATCCTTATGTTTTTTAAAGTAGATCAAGACTGTACTCTGATGCTTGGTGAACCTAGTTACTGTATTTTCTTCTTTTTTTTAATGTAGAAAAGGAAATATTAATCCAAACAGTATAGCTTGATCAACATCTGAGAAATGTCTTCCTCCTTCCCCTATACCCGTTCATTCTTCAGAGGTCCTACACAAATTTCAAATAGATAACAGACCAACCACAACACCCTACTTCTTGACTCAAAGGATTGCCTTCTGGGAGAGACCAATAGTCTCACATTTAAAAATATATTTCCTTGGAGAACCACAGGCTTGTAGGCTAAAATTTAATCCCACAGAATAATAAATCTTGAACCAAAGATTATCTCAAGAAGGCTATTAAAATAGTGCTACTTCCTCATACATAAAATTATTTTTTCCTTATGTTAATGCATTTTAAAGTTAAAGATCTTTTGAAATCACTACCCCCTCCTCTAGTTAGCTTAGTCCAAAGACTGTAAAAATAATCAGGTTGAACTACGTGATCTCAAAGTTCCCTTTGAACTTTACAATTCTTTGGTTCCAAAGAAGTGAGAAGAACATCATACTTAAAGAAGGGTTTGAAATACAATCCCTCCATGAATCTAATTTCATTTATCTATTTATTTATTCATTTTTAGGCATCCTGAATCTCTGAAGCAAAGGTAGACTGACTACTTACTGGGCTCATGGTGAGGAAAGTCCTGTTTGTGTTTGACTAAATGGACTAAATGGCATCAGAGATTCTTTCTAATTCTTGAAATTATTTTATTTTCTTTAATGCTATTCAAGATGAGGAACAATTAAATACAATTAATTATTGTTACCATAATCCATTTTACACTGGCAGGTCTCTGAATAATTTGATGTATCTCTTATGAAGGAATTTATTTTTTTAATTAAAAAAAAATTTTTTTTTTTTGCTTTTTGGAGGGGGGAGGGCAGGGTGATGTGTGACTTTCCCAAGGTCACATGGCTAGTAAGTATTAAGTGGCTGAGGCCAGATTTGAACTCAGGTCCTCCTGACTCCAGGGCTGGTGCTCTATTCACTGTGCCACCTAGCCACCCCGTGAAGGAATTTATTTAAAATAATTCTTATGTTCTTTAGTACTCCACAATTCCCTTTCTTTATCAAGGAAGCAAATAAATCAGCTGGTATCAGGATCATTCTCAATAAGATCTTTGGGATGGAAGTTACTATATCTCTGCTGAGTTAGCCCACTCTTTAACAGACATAGTTGCAAATATATAGTCATAATAAAAACTCATAATTCCAGTGACCTTCAACAAGCCCAGTTTGAAGAGGAAAACTGTATTGCATTCAATCAATTCAAAGTATTCTATTTTAAGGACAAACAGGAGGTTCTCTTGGGTAGTCTTCAGTTACATCAAAATAGAGCTCACTATTTATTAGGCCTAGATTTTAATTATGATTCTCTGCAACCAATTGAACAATCTTGTTCTATCTGTGAAACCTGATGTAAATATATTCCTGTTATCAAATAACACTTACCTTCTGGTCTCTTTGGGTAAAATTTACCTCCCCCAAATTGTATTGCAGTTGAAGACTCTGTTCCTCAAGTCAAAATTCATTGAATTTCATTCTTTGTAGCCATAGACTATAATTATTTTGTGCTTCCAGTTACCTTGTCTTTTGAGTCCTCCTCTTTAAAAAGTATGGACTACTAAGCCCAGAAATTTCACCCCCTACAAAGAATTGGACTTGTTGTCCTGTTGAGGTAGGTCCAACAAATACCGTCAATGTTAGTGGATTCATATAATCTCATTTTCCAAAGAGAATCCAGGTCTTCCTGACTACAAGGTCAGCCTCTTTTCCACTATTCCCCATCCTTCAGAAACTTGACTATTAAAATTTACTTCCTCCACACCCATATTTTCTGTTTGTTTTTCATCCATTCAACTTACCACAAAGTAACATCAGTAGACGTAAGAGTGGAGTAGTAATCATTCTGATTTCAATTAACATTAGAGCCTTAATCATTAAATTACATGCTCCATATAACAAAAACACATTTCTCTTATTTTTAAAATGTCTCTTATTTTTAGTTTATCTTTTCAATAACACTAATGTGATACCATCTTATAATTCCCATCACATTCTTTTGAAAGTTGATGTGGTTTGAATTCAAAATTATATTAAATCATGTAACATAAGAATGAATTCACTGTTCTCAAAGACTACATTTTGCAACTAGCACAGAGCTGCAGATAACATGCCAAAGGGCACTGGAAATTCTGAATTCTTAGGCAAGGTTTCTTTCTGATAAAAGAGTTTTTTGTTCCAAATATTTTTAATTTTTACTTCATAGTAGATATTATATATTTCAGAGGATTTAAGACTTTTTTCCATTTCTGATTAACCTGGCAAACGAACAAATTAATAGCATGCCATACAGGACTATCCTGATCCATCAGGTAAGCTCCATGACCTTGACTGATGGCTTCTCTGTACTCTTGATGAGCTTCTTCCTTTTCCTTGACCTGGAAAAGAACATTTTAAAATGTTATATTTATGGTGACTTCATTATTTTCATGCAGTAGAGTTAGTTATTCAAACTCAAATCCTATAAATGTTCATTTCAGAAATGAAAAAAGAATCTAAAATGAATATAAACTTGAAAAGAAGCCAATATGTATAAATCACTACTCAGAAACCCATTACACCAGATAAATAAAAAAGGGTGTGCCTGCAAAGAAAGCAGAATAAGTGAGTGTAACTCATTCTTCTTTACCTCTCCTATAATATGTTTGCCATTGATGAAAGCTTCAAATCCACACACAGCTGCTTTGTCATCCAAAGGAAAGACATATTTCGTTTCAATAGGCAGATGACTCTTATTGGTATATGTTTGAAAAACAATGATCTAGAAATAGAACAAGATCCACTTTGTTAATGAGATGCTTCAAAAAATATTTTTGCAAAAAGTGGCCAACACAAACTGCAATTTTGGGTTTAAACTGCTCAGGTGTTAGTTCTGTTATGTGCCTTAGTTTTCTCACGGGCCCTACTGACTAAGAGCTGAGTGAGACATGTGTAATACAAAGCCTGAATCACACATAAAAGTGCAGTCTGCTCTAACTTTCAGCAGTTGGTGCTTACCTGACAGGGGCATATCTTGTCCCCATAAAGCTAATACAGTGATAATAATAATTTTGATAGAAGTTCACAATTTATTTTTTAAAAGCATGACAGTGGGGGATATAAATGAGAAGATCCTTAAAGATGAGTTGATAATACTAACTTGAAATTTTTTAAAATCAGTAATTTCATAAAAATACCTGAAGCCTAACTTTATTATGTAGTGTAATAAAATACCCCCCATTGAACTTTAGAAGGTAGAATTATAGGGTTCCTAAGAATACAGTTTGGAAAACCCTGGCCTAAAGCATCAAGTACCAAGATCCATGGAGACAATATGAGCACATCTAGCTATCATTAATGGGTTCAAGTTACCAAGTCTGTACAAACTATGTTAAGAGTACTGAAAGCAAAGGGAGATGTCATGACTGAGCTCAGTATCCTTAATCCTTGAAAACTTATCGGGTCAAAAAATATGAAAAGGAAAATTTCCCCCTCCCTTTTCTCTTTTTAATTGTATTTTTTTTCTAATTACATGTAAAGGCAATTTTAACATTCATTTAAAAATTCTGAGTTCCAAATTTTCTCCCTTCCTCTCTCACTTTCCCCCTCTCTAAGATGGTAAGCAATTTAATATAGGTTATATATACATGCAGTCATGTAAAACAAATTTCCATATTAGTCATATTGTGAAAGAAAAAATAGACCTAAAGGAAAAAACCCACAAAAAATAAAGAAAGTAAAAACAGTATGTTTTGATCTGCATTCAAACTCCATCAGTTCTTTCTCTGGATGTGAATAGCAATTTTCTTCATGAGACCTTTGGAATTGTCTTAGATTACTGTATTGAGGGGAATACTTAAGTCATTCATAGTTGAATGTTGTTGCTGCTGTTGATAATGCCCTCCTGGTTCTGCTTACTTCACTTTGCATTAGTTCACATAAGCCTTTCCAGGTTCTTCTGAAAGCATCCTGCTAGACATTTTTTATAGTACAATAGTATTCGATTATATTCATATACCACAATTTGTTCAGCTATTCCTAACTGATGGGCATTTTCTTGATTTCCAATTCTTTGCCACCACAAAAAGAGCTGCCAGAAATATTTTTGTTAAAATAGGTTTATTTCTCTCTTTTAAAAAAATCTCTTTGGGGATACATATTTAGTAGTGGTACTGATGGATCAAAGGGTACACACAGTTTGATTGCCCTTTGGGCATAGTTCCAAATTGCTCTCCAGAATGGTTGGATCAATTTACAATTCCATCAACAGTGCATTAGTGTCCCAATTTTCCCACATCCACTCCAACATTTATCATTTTCTTTTTCTGTCATATTATCCAATCTGATAGGTGTGAGGTGGTACCTCAGAGTTGTTTTAATTTACATTTCTCTAATCAATCATTTTTTCATAAGAGTATAGATAACTCTGATTTCTTCATCTGAAAACTGCCTGTTCATATTCTTTTATAAAAGGAAGTTTTAAAAAGAAGAAATATAAACTATCAACAACTATATTAGAGTGTTCCAAATCTCTAACAATAAGAGAACGCCACATTAAAACAACTCTGAAAGTTCTCTACTTTATAGCCATCTGATGGGCAAAGATTACAAGAGACTAGAATGGCAAATACTGGAGAGGCTGGGGGAAGACAGCCACACTAATGCACTGTAGGAGGAAATTTGTCCAAGCATTCTGGAAAAGCATGTGGAATTTTATATAAAAAAAAGTCACTAAAATGTATGTGTCCTTTGACTCAGTGATACCACTAATTGCTGTTGTATAGTTATTTTCAGTCATGTCTGACTCTTCAAATCCCTTTTTGGATTTTTCTTGGCAAAGATACTAGAGTGTTTTGCCCATTCCTTCTCTAGCTCATGTTATAGATCAAACTGAGGCAAACAGTATTAAGTGACTTGCCCAGGGTGACATAGTATCTGAGGCCAGATTTGAACTCAGGTCTTCCAGATTGTTGGCCCAACATTCTATCCACTATGCCACATAGCTGCCTTGATAGCACTAATATGCATATGTAAAACAAAGAATTAAATATGAAGGAGTCATATACATAAAATATTTATAGAAGAATTTTCTGTAGTAGTAAAGAAGCGGAAGGAATGCAGGGACTGTCTTTTGCCTTTCTCTGTATCTCTAGCACTTAACACAGCTTGGCATATAGTAGGTGCTTAATAAATATTTATTGATCAACTGACTGAAAATATATGCCCATTGATTTGGAAATGGATGAACAAATTGTGGTATATAAACGTAATGGAATATAATTGTGCTATATGCTATGATGACTATTAACAATTCAGAGAAACTTGGGAATACTCGTAAAAATTGATACAAAGTGAAGTAAAATCAGAACTAGAAGAACAATTTCCTCAATGACCATAATGAGGTTAAGTAAAACAATATTGAAGACTTCAAAACTTTGATCATTGCAGTGACCTTTCAATACTCCAGAGGACTGATCATAAATACGTCTCCTGCTTTTGGGAGAGAAGTGATGAACTATAAGTCTGGAAAGAGGATATACATTTCAAGACTTGGCCAATATGTTGATTTGTTTTGCTTGACCATATGTATATATTACAAGGAAGGGTTCATTTAGCAAATGGAATCATTGGGGCATAACAGGGACAGCTGAAAAAAAGAAAAGGGCATTAATAAAAGCTTATTTTTTTTAAGGCAATCAGGGTAAAAGCCTTTTTTAAGAAGAGAAAGACTCACAGGGAAATAGAAAAAAATAAACATTCCAGTATAATTTATGAAGAAAGTCATCACAGGACTCACTGGAAATAGGAAAACATGGCCCTGATTTTCAAAAAGAGAAAGAATCTGGAGGGCTCCAAATAAAAGACAAACTGTTTCACTATCTACTCCACAGTTAGCCCTATTGAGAATAGCCACAGTTAGACCTACTTGCACTAAATTTACATTTGAATCACTCATGGTTGCTTTTCCTGATATTTGCTGCACTTACACAAAAATAGTACTTACCCTTGACCTATATTTTATGGATCTGCTTTGCCAACCAACCATGGACAACTGGGTTTAATGTAATTGCCCTATTTTGTATATTTCTTATTCATACATATTCATTCTACTGTGCCCTTGATTGTAAACTCAAAAGGTCAAGAACTACTGCTGTGTGGTCCTCTTAAATTGCCACTTGATTTTTTTATAATGGCAGAAAAAATTTTGCTAGAACAAAAATTGTATCAATATCCAATGATATAGCAAGGCTACTTGAAAAGGAATTTGGCATCTCAGTTCTTTTCATTTCAAAATAAGACTTATAACCTTGGAAGAAATCATGAAATTAATAAGATACAAATACTGATCTCATTCCAAGAAATATCTCTAGCTCAAAGTAAAAATGCATAGGGAAAACACAAAGTCATGTTACCGTAGAGCTTCTGTTTGTAGGTCAAGGGCAGTCTATGGGCTGAATGCCCAACCATAAATTCAACTAAAAGGTATTTTGTTTTGTTTTAAAGAATGAGTAATCTTCTCTACTGAACTCCCTTTTCCAATGCCTCATTATAACATGGAGGTGACCCTGGGCTCTTGAAGGCAATAAAAACTGAGCACAAATACTGGCAGGTTCTTCCTTGTTGGAAAAACTTTGGGTCTAGCAATGGTCTAGATGTTGGACATCTGAGGTCAAGTCTAGGTAAGTTTAGAAAGATTCATTACTAGGCTGGTTACTGGGTGATGAATTTTTCAGTATAGCAACTCTCAAAAGGTCACTTATCAGGTTACAGAGGGGCTATAATCTGTATCAACAGGGGAATACCTATAACAAAAACAGTTACCTGAAATATTGAAATATAAATAATTTAGGAGCAAATTTCCCCACAGCAGAAGTCTCGTCAGATTACAACATAATATGAAATGTAAGTAATTACCTCTCATGATAATTGGTCATCAATCAGATAATGCTGAATGGTATGAACGTCATGACCTGTTAGTTTGCTGCATTTTGAATACACAAAATAAACCCCTACCACCACCACCACCCTCCCTCCACATACTTTGAACATGTGTTAGAATGTAACAGTAATTTAAGTATCTCACACTACCCTCACGGATAATATGGAAAAAAAGAGGGCTGAATGATGGTACTGTTAGACAAGGAAATGGCTCAGTAATTGAACTGAAAGCCCAGTCATTAGTAGGTTGATGTCAACCTGGAGGTAAAAATTGTTTTTACATATAATTTGGAAAAAGATTTTAAACAAAGATGTAGTTCTTCACATTTTTACTTATCAAATTTATTTGTTTATTTTGGTCTGTCATTCTGGTCTCTAAGAACTTTTTGAATTTTGTCATCCACCATGTTAGCTATCCCTATGAGCTTTTTGACACCTACAAATATGACAAATATACCTTAAATTGCTTCATAAAAATGAAATACAGAAATATTGAGCTTCACAGGATCACACCTATCCTAGAGATCTGCTTCTGACCATTCCCTCGCCCAATCTGCCCTCCCTTCTATCATCCCTTCACCTGCCATTTCGCTGTAAGGTAAGACAGATTTCTAAACCCAAATGAATGTGTATGCTGTTCCCTCTTTTAGTGAATTCCAATGAGAATCAGGTTCAAGCATTGCCCACCCACCCCCACCTTCCCGGCCACTGTAAAAACTTTCATACCTCTTTTTAATAACTTCTCCCTTCTCCTAGTGCATCCCTCTTCTCACCCTTTAACTTTATTTTTTGGGATATCATCCTATCATTTTCATCTCACACCCATGCCCTCTGTCTATCCATATATATATATATGTGTGTGTGTGTGTGTGTGTGTGTGTGTATACATACATACATACATGCATATATGTATACACACATATTTCTTCTAACTGCCCTAGTAATCATAAAATTCTTAGGAGTTTTAAGTATCATCCTCATATGTAGGGATGTAAACAGTTTACCCTTATTGAGTCTCTTATGATTCCTCTTTCATGTTTACTTTCTTATGTTTCTCTTGAATCTTGTATTTGAAAGTCAAATTTTTTATCAAGCTCTGATCTTTTCATCAGGATTGCTTTAAAGTCCTCTATTTCATTAAATATCCATTTTCCCCTTGAAGGATCCTACTGAGTTTTGCTTGGTGGGTAATTCTTGGTTATAATTCTAGTTTCTTTGTCCTCTGGGATATCATATTCCAAGTGCTCTGCTCCATTAACATAGAAGCTGCTAAATCTTGTGCTATCCTGATTATAGCTCCATAATATTTGAATTGTTTCTTTCTGGCTGCTTGAAATATTTTCTCCTTGACCTGGGAGCTCTGGAATTTGGCTATAACATTCCTTGGAAATGAAGGAAAATTTTTCAAAAAGAAAAAAAAAAGCAAAAATAGGAGCAGCTAGGTGGTACAGAAAATAGAGCACTGGTCTTGGAGTCAGGAGGACCTGAGTTAAAATCCAGCCTCAAACACTTAACACTTACTAGCCATGTGACCTTGGGCAAGTCAGTTACTTAATCCCCAACTGCCCAGCCTTCCCCCCTCCAAAAAGCAAAAAAAAAAAAAAAAGGAAATTAAGGAAAATGAAAAGACATTCTAAAAATAGGCTCTCTTTCAGGAGGTGATAGGTTGATTCTTTTAATTTCTTTTTACCCTCTGGTTCTAGAATATAAGTGCAGTTTTCCTTGATAATTTCTTGAAAGATGATATCTAGGCTCTTTTTTTTTTTGATCATGGCTTTCACGTGGTACAGTAATTCTTAAATTATTTCTCCTCAATCTCTTTTCTAAGTAATTTGTTTTTCCAATGAGATATTTCACATTTTCTTCTATTTTTTCATTGTTTTGATTTTGTTTTCTTGCTTGTTGATGTCTCATAGAGTCATTAGCTTCCACTTGCCCAACTCTAATTCTGAAGAACTTAATTTCTTCTGTGAGTTTTTGGATCTCCTTTTCCATTTGGTCAATTCTACTTTAGTTTTTCTCTTTAGTGAACTTTTTTTTTTCAATTAACCAAATGCTTTATTAACTTCTGTTTTACATCATTCATTTCCGCCAGATTTTGAGTTACAATTTTTCCCCCCATTTTTCCCCTATCCACCATCCTAGAATAGCAGTCCCACAAGATATCGCTTCCTCCAATCTGCTCTTTCTCATATCTTCATACCTGTCCCTCTTCTATAGTGGGCACTTCCAACCTCCCCCCCCCGCCAAGAATGCCCTTCCATCCATCATCCCTCTTCTCATCCCCCTTCCCCCTATTCTGTTGAGATATCCCATTTAGTATGTATGTCATTCTCTCCCTGAACCAAATTCAATGAGAATGTGGTTTTGCCTTTTTGCCTTCTATTCTTCCCCTCCCTTGCAACCACTTCCCCTTGCTTCTTCTACATGAGATAGTTTACCCTACCCTGTCTCTCCCCATCTCCTCTTGCCACTTTCCTCTCTCACCTCTTAGCTTCACCCCTTAAGTATCATCCCTTCCCACCAAATTCAACCTATGCCCTCTGTCCATGTATAACTGTAAACATATATACACACATTCACATATGTATTCATATGACCATACACCCTTCTTCCATTATTTTCATACTGAGAAAGGTTTCATCAGTCACAGTTATTGTTTTTCCATGTAGGAATGTAAATAGGTCAACTTTGATAAGTTCCTTTTGATTTCTTTTCCCTGATTGCCTTCTCAGGCATCTCTTGCTTCTTGTGTCTGGATGTCAAATTTTCTATTCAACTCTGGTTTTTTCCTCAAGAATGCTTGAAAGTCCTCTATTCCACTGAATGACCATATTTCCCCCTGAAACAAAATACTCAGTTTTGCTGGGTAGGTGTTGTTTTCTTCAGTCAGGCTGTTGACCCTCATTTCATACTTTTCCTGCATCCTTCTCATTTCTCTTCCCAATTTTTCCTCCACTTCTCTTATTTGATTTTTAAAGTCCTTCTTAAGGTCCTGTATGGCCTGCAACCCGCTCATGTTTTCCCCTGGGGCTTTTGGAGCAGGACTTCTGACCTCACAGCCCTCCTCTCGCTCTATGCTTCGATCCTCTTTGCCCCCAAAGTAGGAGTCTAAGGTTGCATTTTTCTGTTTAATTTGTTTCCTTTGCCTTGGCATGTTGCCACTTAATTACTTGACCTTTGGGCTTGTTGCCACAGTATGGCCTGGTGCCAGACGGGAACTTTCATCCTGAACGTGTTGGGGGGGCCAACTTCTGTTTCTGGCAAGCTGGAAACCCACCCACAACCTCCACCCCAGATCACAACCCAGATCCAGGGAGGTTAAAGCAAGAGCGATTACCCCCCAAGACTGATCGCTGGATCTCCCTACAGTTCGCAGGCCAGGAGCTGGAGCTGCCTCTGAAAACTACAAAATGGCGTGTCTCCTCAGTGGCTTCTAGCCCCCAGGGGAGGAAGCTGATGTGTTCCCCAAATACTGGTCCCAAAGTCCATAGGGCACTAACCTCTCACTTTGTCCTAGGCATGTCTGTGTTGATAATTCTGGAATCGCCACAGCTGCTGGTGTTCTGGGGTCCCTCCAGCTGGCTGCTGGCCCGGGCCGCCCTGGGGCTAAAACCGTGGCTCAAGCGGACCTGGACTCAGCTCTCCACACTCTGTGCACTGCACTGCCGGCTCCCAGAGCGCTGCGCTCATCCTTCCTGCAGGGCTGCTGGGCTGTCCTTAGCAGGAGGTTAGCTTCTCTGTGTTGATCTGTGGGTGGTGGGGCTCCAGAAGTTGTTCAGAGTTTCCTTTTACATAGTTTGGAGGTGATCTGGGGGGAGAGTGCCTTGGACGTGCTGTTTCTACTCTGCCATCTTGGCTCCGCCCCTCTTTAGTGAACTTTTGTACATCTTTTCCCATTTGACCTATTCTGTTTTTTAAGGAGTTGTTTTTTTCAGAATTTTTTTTGTACCTCCTTTAACTCTTTTTCATGATTTTCTTGCATCACCTTCATTTCTTTTCCCAATTTTTCTTCTAACTCTTTTATTTGATTTTAGAAATCCTTCTTGGTGGGGGTGGCTAGCTGGCGCAGTGAGTAAGAGCACTGGCCCCAGAGTTGGGAGGACCCGGGATCAGTTCCGGTCTCAGAAAATGAGCACCCACACATAAATAATGACTGGCCACACATAATGACTGGCCATGTAACCTTGAGCAAGTTACTTAACCCCAGTTGCTTTAAAAAAATCCTTCTTGGTCTCTTCAAAGAATTCTTTTTGGGCCTGAGACCAATTTGTCTTTTTTGGGGGGGAGAGGGGAAGCTTTGCATGTAGCTGTTTTGACATTGCTATCCTTCTGAAATTGTGTTTTGATATTCCCTGTTACCATAGTAACTTTCTGAGGTCAGGTTCTCTTTGGTTTGCTTACTTTTCCAGCCTATTTCTTGACTTTTATTTTATGTTAAAGTTGAGAACTTATCCTCAGGTGGAGGAAGCAATGTCCCAAACTTTAGATTTTATGTACTGCTGTCTTCAGATGTAATTCTGAAGGGTCTATAAGTTTTTGGTTCTTCCAAGGTGGTATGATCTAAGGAGACATGTGGTCACTACTTTTTTGGCTTATGCTCTGGTGTGTGAGAAACTATAAGGATTCTTTTCTGCTCTGGAACTATGTCCTGACTCCTGCAAGTGCCCTCCTTTCCCTGACACTGTGACCTGGAATTGCGTATGAGCAATGCAACAGAATCCTGCTCTAAGTGCCAGGAATGAGTCCCCTTTAATCTCCTTCTAACCAACTGTCCAACACCCTTACTGTCCTTGGGCTGAGAGAACCAATTCAGTTGCCTCCAAGGCTTGCTGTTGGCATATGCAGGAGTAGCCTGCACTGGTATGGCCTGTTTTGGATTTTGTTCCACTCTCACCCTGCTGAGACAGACCTTTCCTGCCAACTGTCCAAATTATCTTGGGCTGGAAAATTGTTTCACCTTGTTCTTTTGCTAGTTCTACCACTTTGGAATATATTTTGAGGCATTATTTTAGTGTTGTTTGGAGAAAAATTAGCAGGAGTTAAGGTAGGTCCCTGCTTTTAATCTGCCATCTTGCCTCCACCCCGACCTACATCTTTATTTAAAAGAATGATCTTTACAATTACAGGACTATGTAGGCAGGACTAGACAACATTCTTGTGAAAAGGATTTATTATTATTCAGTTTCAGTTGTGTCAGATTCTTTGTGACACCTTTGGGGATTTTCTTGCCAAAAATAGTAGGACAGTTTGCCATTTCCTTCTCCAGCTCATTTTATAGATGAGGAAACTGAGGTAAATAGGGTTAAGTGACTTGGCCAGTCACACAGCTAGTAAGTGCCTGAGGTGAGATTTGAAATCTGGAAGATTAGTCTTCCTGACTCCAGGAACTTTATCTACTCTACTATCTACCTGTCCATGAAAAGGATTACGGAATTTAAACAGACTATAAATTCCCTATGATTCAAATGGTTAATATGGAAGCAAAAAAAAGTTAATGTGATTTTAGGTTATTTTAAGAGAGGCAGAGTATGTAGGACTAGGCAATAATCCCATTGTACTTCTTCCCTGATCAGACCCCATCTGGAATACTGTGTTCAGTTATAGACACCAAATTTTAGGCATGTGTAGACAAATTGGAATATAAGTCTGGTAGAGAGCAAACAAGGCTGTGATAGGACTGGAAAGACCACATCATAGAAAAACTTGCTGAAGGAAATGTGAAAGTTTAGCCTGGAAAAGAGAATTAGGAGCTAACAATAATAATGGTAATGATAATGATATTATTCTTCAGGTCTCTGAAGGGCTTTTAGGCAGAAGACATTTAAATTTGTTCTGCTTAGCCCTTGTGAACCAAACCAGAGATGATGGGTGGAAGTTGCAGAGAGACAGACTTAGGCTTGATTTAAGAAAAAAATTTCCAAAGAAATAGTGCCTAATAGTGAAATTTGCTGCCTTGAGAAGTAATGAATTTCCTCTTACTGGTGTTCTTCAAGGAAAAGCTGGACAATCACTTGTCACTGATGAAACAGAGGGGTTTCATGGTAAAGCATAGATAAGAATAGACTGCATCTGAGGTCCCTTCTAATTCTGAGATTTTTGTGATTATGATTATGTGATCCTAAGTCTCTTATTTTCATAACAGATTTTTAAAGTCATAATGCAATCAGGCAATTAGTGTAAGAATCCAATGATGTATATAACGATAGAAAAACTAATTTACTTTTTAAAAAGTATGTATTTCAAAAAGATCACAAAAACGCAATAAAATTCAGAGAATCTAGAATTCTACTGCTGGATTTGAGTACAGTTCTTTATTAAACATAGTATAACAATATAAACCATACCTGGGCTATGAAGTCCATTATTCTTCCCTTGATATGAATCTCTTCAAGAGGGATTTGAATCCCAGAGAGATCCTGCAGGCCAGCTTTTATGTTGATGAAAGGGTCAGCATCCGGCAATGCATAATCTAAATAGTAACAACTTAATTGTTAGGTGTTTTTTTTTTAAATGTTTTTGTTTAGTATAATTTTTTAGTTACCTTGCCTATTGCTACTTTTCCTAAACCTAGTACACTTAGACTTTATGGCAAATTTAAAAATAGCAATTTATTTAGAATAACAGAGGTTGAAGTGTAAGTAAATACAATTTTCAGATAGCAAAGAGTTGGCAGTCTTTCAAAAAATAAGTTTTTCTTTAAAATTTTAAGAATCTTGTTCTCTTTTCTCAATATTCTGAGTAACAAGACATTTCAAAATTTTCAGCATTTTCTTTTTTAAATTTATAATTGAAATCCAAGTATATTTCTTGAATAGTTAAATTTATCCTTCAGTATACCAATAGGATTTGTAATACTCACTATTAAATTCAAGAACACTCTTTGGTTGCTTACAAATCTTATAACTCATAAGCTATCATATGACTTCTATGATATAAATATTTGATTTTTCAACTTTTTAGATAATGTCCCTTTTTTTTTTTTTGGTGGGCAATTGGGGTTAAGTGAATTGCCCAAAGTCACATGGTTAGTAAGTGTGTCAAGTGTCTGAGGTTGCATTTGAACTCAGGTCCTCCTGACTCCAGGGCCAGTGCTCTATTCATTGCACCACCTAACCACCCCTCAACTTTTTAGAGATATTTAAAAATTTTATTACTTATTTATTTTTAGTCCTCTTTTTAAATTTTGAGTTCCAAATTCTTTCCTTCCTTCCCACATCCTCCCCTACCCACTGAGGAAGAGAGCAAAATGATATCAGTTATACAAGAAAAATCATACAAAACATTTCCATATTAGCCAAATTTTTTAAAAAGCAAGAAAAATAAGAAGGGAAAATTATACTTCAGTTTGCACTCAGACTCTCTCAGTTATCTCTCACTGGAAGTGCATGGCATTTTTTCATCATAAATCTTTTGGGATTGTTTCAGATCATTGCTTTGATTATAGTTGCTAAGTCACAGTTGAGCATCATTACAGCACTGCTGTTACTGTGCGCAATGATCTCTTGATTCTTCTGACTTTACTTTGCATTAGTTCATATAGGCCTTGTCACATTTTTCTGAAAGCACTCCCCTTTTCATTTCCTACCACACAATAGTACTCTATCACAATTACATGCTACAACTTGCTCGGTCATTTCCCAATTGATGAGTATCCCCTTGATTTCTAATTCTTTGCCAACACAAAAAGAACTGATATAAATATTTTTGTGCATAAGTCCCTTTCTGTTTTCTTTGATCTTTTTGAGGAAGAGACCTAGTTTTGCTGGGTCAAAGGGTATGCACAGTTTTATAGTCCTTTGGACCTAGTTTCAAATTGTTCTCTAAAATAGTTGGACTACTTCACTATTCCACCAACAATACATTATAAAAATAACCTATTTTTCCCTCTTACCTTTGTTATTTTTAATAGGTGTGAGGTAATACCTTGGAGCTGTTTTAATATGCCTTTCTCTAACCAATAGTGAATTTTTTTAATATGACTATATATAGCTTTGATTTCTTCTTCTGAAAACTACCTGGTTATATCCTTTGACCATTTTTCATTGGAGAATGGCTTTTATTTTTATATATTTGTCTCAATTCTATACTCAGTATGTATTTGAGAAATGAGGCTTTTATCAAAGAAACTTGTGGTAAGAACATTTTCAGGGGGAGGCGGACCTAAGATGGCAGAGAAAAAGTAGCAACTTGCCTGAGCTCTCTTTAACACCCTGCTGAAAACCTTTAAATAGTGCCATAAAACAACTTCTATGACTGCAGAACCCACAAAAGGGCAGTGTGAAATAATTTTCAGCCAAAGACAACTTAGGGGGCGGCTAGGTGGTGCAGTGAGTACAGCACTGGCCCTGGAGTCAGGAGGACCTGAGTTCCAATCTGGCCTCAGACATTTAATATAAAAACTAGCTTGTGACCTTGGGCAAGTCACTTAACCCCAATTGCCCTCCAAAAAAATCAGCAAAAAAATAAAGACAACTTAGAACGTCAGGAGGAAATGTCTGTCACACCTGGGTAAGAGTGGAGCACAGTTCAGTGTAGGCTATGCCAGCACAGACCCAGCCTCAGCAAACCAGGAGCAGGTCTTTGGAGCCACTGAATCTGTAGTGGCAGCAACTGCTTGTGGAGCTCTCAGTACTCCCAGGATAAGACAATTGATAAGAAGGTTCAGAGGCAGGACCCTATTGCTTTGCCCATACTCAGATCTGGGTCACAGTCCTGGTTGGCAGTCCCAGGGTAAGGAGGAACACTAGCACACTCGGCTTGTGGCTAAGGTGGAATGGGGACCCTCTCCACAGTTCCAGAGCAGAAAAGAGTGTTTGTGATCACTCATAGACCAGAGCACAGGTCAGGAGAGTAGTAAACACCTCTACTTAGATCATACCATCTTGGAAGAACTGAAAACTTACAGGTGCCTAGAAGTACCTCTGAAAACAGCTGCACAAAACCTGAGAGGCTTGGGACAATGCACTCTCCACCCTGGAAGCAGAACTTTACTTTAACAAAGAGTTAAATGTCAAGAAATAGGCTGGGAAAATGAGCAAACAGAAAAAATTCTGACCATAGAAACCTACTATGGTAACAAGGAAGATCAAAACACATACTCACAAGATGATAACAAAGTTAAAGCTCCTATATCTGAAGACTCCAAGAAAAATATGAACTGGTATCAGATTATGGAAGGGCTCAAAAAGGATTTTGAAAATCAAATAATAGAAGCAGAGGAAAAATTAAGAAGAGAAATAAAAATGATGCAAGAAAATAATGAAAAATAAAAATCAACAGCTTGGTAAAGGAAGCACAAAAAAATACTGAAGAAAATAGCACCTTTAAAAAACAGATTAGGCCAATGTAGTGCCAATGCAATATTCACAGCACCTATGATCACTATAAATATACCTGTATCAATCACAAAATATAACAGACTCCATATAGAAAACAGAAGCAAAACATTTATTCAGACACCAGAACACCAAATCCCCAAACCAGTAAGCTGATTCCATCATAGTAGCAAAGAAGTTAATAAGCTACAACAGTACAGAGAGCCACAGCATTCTTTAGTCTTCCCACAAACCAATACAAGACCAACTTTTACTTATGAGCCTGACTGAACTCCTTGCCTAAGCATTCTCTCTCTCCAGCAATCTGGCTCTGACTCCTAGCTTCCTGTGGGCTCTGCTACACCCTTCAGCAAACTTGTCCCACCACAGGATCCATGTGATTACATTCAGCCTATTAGGGGGCAGAGTTTATTTTCAAAGCAGGGAAAATCTTAAAATTTTCTTAAGCTTATTAAGGGGCAGGGAAGATCTTCAAATTGCCATTACCATTACAGCCAAATGTAAAAGAGGTACAAAAATCCAATGAGGAGAAAAATGCCTTGAAAAACTGAATTGGCCAAACAGAAAAAGAGGCACAAAAATTCGCTAAAGAAAAAAACAAAAAGTAGAATTGGCTGAATGGAAAAGGAAATACAAAAGCCCACTGAAGAAAATAATTCCTTAAAAATTAGAATTGAGGGCGGCTAGGTGGCGCAGTGAATAGAGCGCCGGCCCTGGAGCCAGAAGGACCTGAGTTCGGAGCTGGCCTCAGACACTTAATCCACACAAACAAAAACCTAGCCGTGTAACCTTGGGCAAGTTACTTAACCCCAATTGCCCTAAAGGGGCGGCTAGGTGGCGCAGTGAGTAAGAGCCCCGGCCTCGGAGTTGGGATGACCCGAGATCAAATCCGGCCTCAGAAAATGAGCACCCACACATAAATAATGACTAGCCGTGTAACCTTGAGCAAGTTACTTAACCCCAATTGCTAAAAAAAAAAAAAAAAAGAGTAAGTAGCAACAACTGGAGGAGGAGCCAAGATGGCAGAGATGGCAGATTCAAGCCAGCTGAACTCTCTCAACATTCCCCTTCAAACAGCTTTAAAATAGCACTTCAAATCAAATTTAGAATTGAGCAAATGGAAGTTTAATGACTTTATGAGAAATCAAGAAACAATAAAACAAAAGTCAAAAGAATGAAAAAATAGAAGCCAATGTGAAGTGTCTCTTTGGAAAAAACAACTGACCTGGAAAATAGATCCAGGAGAGATAATTTTAAAATTATTGCACTATCTGAAAGTCTTAATAAAAAAAGTTTAGAAATCATCTTTTAAGAAATTATCAAGGAACACTGCTCTGATATTCTAGAACCAGAGGGAAAAATAGAAATGGAAAGAATCCACTGATCACCTCCTGGAAGATATCCCAAAATGAAAATGTCTAGGAATATTATAGCCAAATTCCAGAATTTCCAGGTCAGGAAGAAAATATTACAAACAGTCAGAAAGTATCAATTCAAGTATCATGGAGCCACAGACAGGATAACACAAGATTTAGCAGCTTCTACGTTAAAGGATCATGGGCTTGGAAAATAATATTCTGAAAGGCAAAGGAGCAAGAATTACAACCAAGAATCACCTACCTAGAAAAAGTGAGTATAATCCTTTAGGGGAAAAAATTAACATGTAATGAAACAGAGGATTTTCAAGCAATCTTGATGAAAAGACCAGAGCTGAAGAGAAAATATGACTTTCAAATACAAGACTCAAGAGAAGCATAAAAAGGTAAACAAGGATAAGAAATCATAAAGTACTTAATATGGTTAAACTATTTATATTCCTACCTGGGAAGATGATGCTTGTAACTCATAAGAACTTTCTCATCATTAGGGCAGTTAGAGGAAGATAGATAAGAGGACACAGATGTGTTTTGAATGTGAAGGGATGATATCTAAAAAATAAAATTAAGGAGAAAAAGGAAGGCACTGGGTTAAAGGGAAAGGGAGATGTAGAATAGGGTCAATTATCTCATACAAAAGAGGCAAGAAAAAGCTTTTACAGCAGAGGGAAAGATGGGGGAGATGAGTAAGAATAAGTGAACCTTACTCTCATCAGAACTGGCTCAAAGAGGTAATAACGTACACACTCAATTGGGTGTACAAATCTATTTACCCTACAGGAAAATAGAAGGGGAAAGAGAAAAGAGAAGAGAGGGCAGAGTGGGGGAGGAGGTAGGCAGAAACAAAACACTTTGAAGAGGGACAGGGTGAAAGAGAATAGATTAAATGGGGGAAGGACGAGATGGAGGGAAATACAGTTAACAATAGTAACTGTGAAAAAGTTTTTGAAGCAAGTTTATCTGATAAAGGACTCATTTCTCAAATATACAGAGAACTGAGTCAGATTTATAAAAAATAAGAGCCATTTTCCAATTGATAAATGATCAAAAGATATGAGCAGTTTCCAGATGAAATAATCAAAGCTATCTATAACCATATGAAAAAATGTTCTAACTCATTATTTATTGGAGAAATACAAATTAAAACAATTCTGAAGTACTATCTCATACATATTATATGTGTAATAGGCAGAAAAGGAAAATGACAAATGGTGGAGGGGATGTGGGAAAAATGAGACACTAATGCACTGTTGGTGGAGTTGTGAACTGATTCAACCATTCTGTAGCACAATTTGGAACTATGCCCTGAGGGCTATAAAACTTTGCATTCCCAGCAATACCACTTCTAGGGCTGTATCCAAAAAGAGATTAAAAACCAAAAAGGAAAAGGGTCTATATGTACAAAAATATTTATAGCAGCTCTTTTCTGGTGGCAAAGAATTGGAAATTGAGAGTATACTATCATTTGGGGAATGGCTGAACAAATTGTGGCATGTGATTGTGATGGAACACTATTGTGTTATAAGAAATTATGAGCAGGCGGACTTCAGAAAATCCTGGAAAGACTTACATGAGCTATAAAGTGAAATGTACTATGTACAAAGTAACAACAATATTGTAAGATGAACAGCGAATGACTTAGCTATTCTCAGCAATACAATGATCCAAGACAACTCTGAAGGACTTGTATGCAGACAGTGTCTGCATACAGAATGAAACATACTTTTTTTTACTTTATTTTTTCTGAGTTTTTTTGTCTATGTTTTCTTCCACAACGTGACCAATATGGAAATGCTCTACATGACTACACATGTATAACCTGTATCAAACCTGTCTTTCTAATAGGGGATGGGGGTGTGGGGGAGAGAGAAAGGGAGAGAATTTGGAACTCAAAGATTTAAAAAACAAATGTTAAAAATTGTTTTTACATGTAACTGGGGAAAAATAACATACTAAATTAATTTGCAAAAGAAAAAATTTTCAGCATTTTCAAGGTAACTATACTTATCCATTAAGTCACAGTTAGCCTACAATCTGAATTTGTGGGAGAAGTTCTCAAAAGAGGAATTCCTTAGCTGATAAAATCACTAATTCTTCTATTATTATATTCATTATGGTAAATAACTTTCAAATTTTATTATTTTCTTATGGAAACTTTTGAATATTTATTTCTTTGAAGCAAGCATTATAAATATGATGTTTATCTTTTATAGCTACAAAGAATTTTACTCTCTTTCCTCTCTCTCTTTATGTATATCTATCTCTATACTTATCTATGGTTTTATTTTGTTTTGTTTTGGTCCTGGGGGTCCATATTTCTGTTCTCTCTACACATTCTCCTTTGGTGATCTCACCATCTCTCATGGGTTTAATCACCACCTCTCTGCTAATGATTCCCACATCTATATATTTAGCTCCAGTCTCCCTCCTGAGGTTCAGTCCTGCAGCATCAACTGCTTATTGGACATTTCAAATTGGATGCTCCCATAGACATCTCAAAAGCAACATTCCCTAAGTAGAACTCATTATTGTTCCCTTCAAATCCACACTCTTCAGAACTTCCATTTATTTTTTTCTGTTGAGGGTACCTACTAGGTCTTTGATCTCCCTGTTTTGCATCCTTTTTTTGTTCCAGTTAACAAGCTTACTTTAATCAAACAAACATATATTACCTAGTTCAGGGGGAAAGGTCAGCGCCCCAAACTTCAGAATATACAGACAGATCAAACAGACAGGCTTCCAAACTGTCCACCCATTATCAATACCAAATCACAGTCACCAAAGAGGGAAGCATCAACATCTGGGTTTTCAAAGCCAGGGAGCTCTCAACGGCTGCCCAGAGTCTCATCTGGTCAAATCACACAACACTTCTCAAAGTGAGCCCCCGTTTTGCATCCTTTTTGATATACTTGACTTCTTATTTTTTTCTCACCCTACACATATAATCAGTTGCCAAATCTTGCCATTCCTTGCTTCCCACCACATCTTTCATATCTGTCCCCTTCTCAAGCCCATAGGCCACAAGCCTCCAGAGGGAAACAAATCAGATTAAAATGTAATTGGAAAATGTTTAAAATAAATAAAAATACAATATAGATAAAGTTAATCTGTGGTTTTCTAAGTCAAAATGCAGATAGGAGGGATATGGTTCTATCTGTATTTGACACCACTGTCTTTGACCCTCATCACTTTTTTACCTGGACTATTAGAATGACTTCCTAATTGGTCTCTCTGCCTCCAGTCTCTCCCTGCTCCAACCTATCTTGCACAAAGCTGCCAAAATGATCTTAATTAAGTATAAGTCTGTTCGTGTCACTCAACTACTCAATTATTCCAATAGCTCCTTCTGGTCTCTAGGATAAAATATAAACTTCTGTTTTGAACTTCTCCACCTGGCCTCAACTTACCTACCCAAAAGCATCAATATGCTTCCCTTTTGTATACTTTCTCTCCTAGTCAAAGTGGCCAAATTGCTGTTCTTCCCACTCCACACTCCATCTCCTCTCCCTCAGTGGGTTGTCTACTTCCTCACCTCTCCCTCACAGAACTTATTGTAAGCCTTCAGCTCAAGTACTACCTTCAACTTCACCTTCCTGAGCCCCTCCTTCCCCATTGCCTAGGACTTTCTCCCCTTAACTACCCTAAATTCATTCTTTATATACACATATGTATATGTTGGGCAACCTTCCCCTCCCCTCAGTATGTAAGCTCCTTGAGGGTGGGGAGTATTTCATTTTCATCGCTGTATCTTCATTGCCCTACATAGTGCCTGGCACAAAGAAGACATTTAATATATGTTTGGTCAGTTTATTTTTAAATAGCCCAGGGTTCTTTCCAGACAGGAAATTCAGAATCAGCTAGTGATAAATTCAGTAACCTAATTCATACAACATGAGAAAAGGAATGAAGTGCTTGTTACTAGGGTTTTAGGCATAATTATTAAGTAGGATGGGACAGCTCTTTGTAAATATAAAGACAATCAGATTTTAATACTTGGGAGTTCTGTGATATAATACTCCTTCCACTAATACAGATTACAGTCCTTCCACTTTTCATAGTTGGTCTGAACAACTTTATCATGTGGTGGCCATTTTGGTGATGAACTTCCCTCAAACTGTCTAAAGCAAATACATGATCTATTATCCTTCTCTTACATAAAGGTTTTTGTCTAGTAAAAACTGTGAGACCTTGTATTCCACTGATTGTCCATTTCCATACCTTAATGAGATATCAGAAAGTCTTCAAAAAATCTGTAATCTCATCAATGAAGATACCTTCTCAAATAATACACATTATGATCCAAACATGCCAGCTTATTCTGTGTGATTCGTATCTGCCTTTCCCTATAATTTCAGCGAAGTGGTTTGTCCATTATGTTGGGGCTTTCTTTGCTTTCTCTTGCAGTTAGTTCTTACCACTTAATTAGCTCACCTTTTAAACTAACTAATCACTTTAACAACATACTATAAATATATATATATATATATATATATACATATATATATACACACATATATGTATATATACACACACACATAGATAGATAGATAGAGAGTTTCTTCTTTGTAGTTCCTTATGTGTTTATGTCTTGTAGCTTGTTCATGCTCACCATATAGTTCTCCATGACCTTTGGGGTAACAATTTAAAATCTCTGGAAAGTGACATTGGAGATTATAGTATTCTATGGCCTGTAGTTATATATCACCACCAGAAGAGTACTGGAGTCTGGAAAAGTTTCAAGTAGAAGCTTGTAGTCCTTAAATTAACTTTATGATTACCCAAAGATAATTCAATCTATTTTCCTCCTATTTTCAACTCTGAGGCCAGTTCAACATCCATTTGCAAATACTGGTGGAAGAACTCTACAGATTGTCCACTCACTGATAATTTTATACTGTATAACAGACATTCTTCATCCACCTTCTTTTCCTGGGTGGAAGTTAAGATAAACTTCTGATTTTGAATCTCAGTCATGAGGCTTGACACAATCAAACCAATGTCATCTGTAAAGAGGATTATAGGGAGGAACTTAACATCTGTAAGAAATCCCTTTTCAACTTGGAATTGGCACTGGACTCTTTTCCATGACAGCAATAACCACCTTTGAAAACATATACCTTCCTGTGTTATGTCTTGATTACTATTAATGATTAGAGTATCAGTAAAAAATACCATGTCTGTTATACATTTTAAGGAATTTTGCATAATTTTGACACATACATGGGATGTACCTTGTCAGAGAAGAGTCTTTGAGGTAGTATATTGGGATTCTGTATTCTCTACATTTTTCAGTCAGCTATGTCAAGTTTTGGAATATCATTTGCAAAACCCTGACTATTCTCTTCTATTGCCCTCAAGAATTCCCCTAGTGAATGAAGGGCAGAGCCAAGATGGTGGAGTAGAAACAGAACGTCCAAAGCCACTCTTCCCCCAGACTTCCTCCAAACTATGTAAAAGGGGACTCTGAACAACTTCTGGAGCCCCAGCACCCACAGAAAGACACAGAGAAGCTAACCTCCTGCTGAGGACAGCCCAGCAGCCCTGCAGGAAGGACCAGGACAGCGCCGGCAGTGTGCGGGGAGCCGAGCACAGGTCCGCCTGAGTCCCGGTTTTAGCCCCAGGACGGCATGGCCAGCAGCCGGCTGGAAGGACCCCAGAACACCAGCAGCTATGGCGATTCCAGAATTATCAACATAGACATGCCTAGGACAAAGTGAGAGGTTAGTGCCCTATGGACTTTGGGACCAGTATTTAGGGAACATGTCAGCTTCCTCCCCTGGGGGCTAGAAGCCGCTGAGGAGACACGCCATTTTGTAGTTTTCAGAGGCAGCTCCAGCTCCCGGCCTGCAAACTGTAGGGAGATCCAGTGATCAGTCTTGGGGGGTAATCGCTCTTGCTTTAACCTCCCTGGATCTGGACTGTGATGTGGGGTGGAGGTCGTGGGTGGGTTTCCAGCTTGCCAGAAACGGAAGGTGGCCCCCCACACGTTCCGGACGAAAATTCCCGTCTGGAACCAGGCCATAGTGTGGCAACAAGCCCAAAAGTCAAGTAATTAAGTGGCAACATGCCAAGGCAAATGAAACAAATTAAACAGAAAAATGCAACCTTAGACTCTTACTTTGGGGGCAAAGGGAATCTAAGCATAGAGTGAGAGGAGGGCTGTGAGGTCAGAAGTCCTGCTCCAAAAGCCCCAGGGGAAAACATGAGCGGGTTGCAGGCCATTGAGGACCTTAAGAAGGACTTTAAAAATCAAATAAGAGAAGTGGAGGAAAAATTGGGAAGAGAAATGAGAAGGATGCAGGAAAAGTATGAAATGAGGGTCAACAGCCTGATTGAGGAAAACAACACCTTAGGGAATGGACTAACTCAAATGGCAAAGGAGGCCCAAGGGGGCAGTGAGGAGAAGAATGCCTTAAAAAGTCGATTTGCCAGATGGAAAGGGAATCTCAAAAGTTCACTGAGGAGATTCATTCCTTCAGAGTTAGATTGGAGTAAATGGAAGCTAATGACTTTATGAGAAATCAAGATGCTGTTAAGCAGATCCAAACAAATGACAGATTAGAAGGCAATGTGAAATATCTCATGGGAAAAACCACTGACCTGGAAAATAGATCCAGGAGAGACAATTTAAAAATTATTGGACCACCCAAAAGCCATGATCAAAGAAAGAACCTAGAAATCACCCTTCAAGAAATTCTCAAGGAAAATTGCCCTGATGTTTTAGATCCAGAGGGCAAAATAGAGGTTGAAAGAATCTACCAATCACCTCCTGAAAAAGATCCCAAAAAGAAAACTCCCAGGAATATTATAGCCAGGTTTCAGAATCCCCAGGTCAAGGAGAAAATACTGCAAGCAGCCAGGAAGAAACAATTTCAATAATGTGGAAACACAATCAGAATAGCACAGGACCTGGCAGCTTCTACACTGAGAGATCGAAGGGCATGGAATAGGATATTCCAGAGGGCAAAAGAGCTGGGAATGAACCCAAGGGTCACCTACCCAGCAAAAATGAGTATTTTGTTTCAAGGGAAAATATGGTCATTCAGAGGACTTTCAAGCATTCTTGAGGAAAAAACCAGAGTTGAATAGAAAATTTGACATCCAGACACAAGAAGCAAGAGATACCTGAGAAGGTAATCAGGGAAAAGAAATCAAAAGGAACTTATCAAAGTTGAACTATTTACATTCCTATATGGAAAAACAATAACTGTGACTGATGAAATCTTTCTCAGTATGAAAATAATGGAAGAAGGGTATATGGTCATATGAATACATATGTGAATGTGTGTATATATATTTACAGTTATACATGGATAAGGGGAATAGGTTGAATTTGTTGGGAAGGGAGGATACTTAAGGGGTGAAATTATGAGGTGAGAGAGGAAAGTGGCAAGAGGAGATGGGGAGAGACAGGGTAGGGTAAACTATCTCATGTAGAAGAAGCAAGGGGAAGTGGTTGCAAGGGAGGGGAAGAATAGAAGGCAAAAAGGCAAAACCACATTCTCATTCAATTTGGTTCTGGGAGAGAATGACATACATACTAAATGGGATATCTCAACCTGCAGTAGAATAGGGGGAAGGGGGAGGAGAGGAGGGATGATGGATGGGAGGGCATCCTTGCGGGGAGGGGAGGTTGGCAGTAACCACTATAGAAGAGGGATAGGATCAAGTAGGGAATGGACCAGGTGGGGGGTGGGATGAGTGGGCGGGAATTATAAGCAGCCTTGTACATGTATATGTTGTACATGTCTAGCTATGCAAAACATTATCATAATGTTTTGATAATGATAATGTTTTGCATAGCTAGACATGTACAACATATACTGAATTACTTATCTCCCCAGAGGGAATGGGTGACAAGGGAGGAAGGAAATGGATCTGAAATTTGAGGTCTTAAGACTAAATGTTTCAAATATATAAAAATACTATTATTAATACTCTTTTGCTTGTAATTGGGAGATAAGATGTGCAGGCATTGGGACAAAAAGATTCACCTTCCTCTAATGGAAAAGTCGAAGGGGGTATGGGAGAAGATATGGGAGAGAGCAGATTGGAGGAAGCGATATCTTGTGGGACTGCTATTCTGGGTGGGTGGGTAGGGATAAAACAGGGGGGAAAATAATTGTAACTCAAAATCTGGCGGAAATGAATGATGTAAAACAGAAGTTAATAAAGCATTTGTTTAAAAAAAAGAATTCCCCTAGTGATGTGTATATTATTCTCATAAAAATTGTATATTTACTAAAAAGTAAGCATGTGGGTTAGTGGTTGTGGATTTTCTCTTGAGACATGCTTCCCACACCTTTGGTTTCTTCCTTTCCTTCAGATTTCTTAAAAATAAATCTCTCAAGAACCTTACCATTGTGTCCCCTCTAACAGAGATGTCCTCTGTATGTATTTGGTCTAGTTCTCTTGCTTTTTCCACTTTTGTTCTCTTCAGTGCTTTTTCTATCTTCTCCATAACCACATTTAGAATTATAATGTTGGAGACCAAGTGTGGTGGTTCTGTTGTCTTGATAGTGAAAAGAGTTATAAAATTATTTTTAAAACTTTCCCATCTTTTGTTTATTTGATGCCCCTTTACTTTCATCTTTAAATGTCTTGTTTAGGTGAATCTCGTGTCAAGCACTTTTTATAGTGAATTTTTCCTCTATTGCTATTTTATGAGATGATATTGTTCAAAAACTTCCACTAAACTTCCTAAAATTTCACAAACAAGTTTATATTCTAAACCTGTAGTGATCTTGCTGTCATCTCTCCCCACCCTTAAGTAAATCACATGTTTGCTAACTGAGGCACTTTTTTTTTTTTTTGCCTTTTGGAGGGGGGAAGGAAGGGCAATTGGGGTTAAGTGACTTGCCCAAGGTAAAACAGCTAGTGAGTGTTAAGTGTATGAGGAGGCCAGATTTGAACTCAATTACTTCTAACTCCAGGGCCAGTGCTCTACTCACTGAGCCACCTAGCCACTCCCTTCTAAGGCACTTTTTAATCCTTGTTTGATTGCCTTGTGATGGAAATTGATTTACACCATTTAAATTATATGAAGATTAGGCACCTATGCAGTGGGGTCACCTGATAGAGAATTAGATTTGGAATTATCAAGAGTTGGGTTCCAATTCTACTCCAGACTCTCCATAGCTGTATGACCCTGGGCAAATCACTTTATCTCTCTCTAACTCAGTTTCCTCATCTGTAAAATGGTAGCACCTACCTTACAAAATTATTGTGAGGCGCAAGGGAGAAAATATATATAAAACAATTTAGAAACCTTAAAGCACTATATAAAAGCTAGTTTTTGTTGTTATTTGTCAATAGCCTTTTCTCCATACATTCACCCTTTTTTTGCCATTACTAGCTTATTTAAATTGGTTATATTGAAGTTTTTATAATTGCATGCCATACCTTTTCCTGATTTTCTATTCCTTCCTCTAGTTTTGCACTTATTTTGTTATTTAATCTATAAGGAGGTAGTGTAATCATATATAGACAGTTAATTCAGAATGATTCTCACTTCCACAATGAATGATTTCCCTGAATATTAAGATGTAATCAATTTTAATTTTTGCTATTGCATTTAGGGCTTGTGATGTCTAATGTCTTCTGATTTTTTTCTTGAAGAAGACATTTATGATACATAAGTCTAAAGCTTCTGTATTGTTTGTAAATCTTTAGACTTTCTCATTCCTTATTTGTAGACCATATTTTTCACATTTTTTAAACATCCCTCCCAACTGCCACTTTAGTATTCAAGTATCTCTGTATAAAAGTACATTATATATGTGTATATATATACATATATACACACACATGAATATATGTATATATATGCATGTATGCATGCATGTATGTATGCATATGCTGATTTAACTTGGTGAGTCTTTGGAAGATCTTCATAGAATTCCTCTACCTCCTCATCCTTTGTAAGAAATGTTGCAGGTATTGGTGTATAAACTGAAATTATTTTCATGTCAGTTTTTTTGAAAATAGTTATGAGTACTGTGATATAAAATGACCAAATAGTTTATGAAATAATGTATCATGTTTCTTTGGGGTACATAATAAAGCCACCTATGTCAATCCCTTTATTTGCCTCCCCTAGGAGAGAGAAGATATTGTCTTCATTCTTTCATGTAGCTACAGCTTTCTTCTGTCTTCTGGTTTTGTATATAGTAAGAATGTCAAAATTGGTATGATTCAGTTCCTCCAGCAGTACTTACTGTTGGGTTTTTGGACAAAGAGCTCATTTCTAGAGTACCAATATTTAACGTTTATGGATAATATAAAAAACTATGATTCTTTTTTTTTTGGAGGGCAATTGGGGTTAAGTAACTTGCCCAAGGTCACATTGCTAGGTTTTTGTTTGTGTGGGTTGAGTGTCTGATGCTGGATCCGAACTCAGGTCCTCCTGACTCCAGGGCCGACACTCTACTCACTTCGCCACCTAGCCGCCCCAAAAACTATGATTCTTAACATCCTTCTTCCCCATTTTCCAACACTTTGCTACTCTTTCTATGAAAGGGGAAAGACATAACATAAAGCTGAGGGCCATTTTATATTTTTCTTTGTTTTATCAGTTGCCATTGCCCAAGAAATTCATCACCAAATGGTCAATGTACTAGTGTTCAACATCTCCTTATCTAGCTAGGCTGGGCCTAAAGCAGGCATAGTCTTTTACTAAGACTATATGTATATATACTCAAAGTCTTTCCAGCATGGTAGAATAGTCAGAATTGCACTTCATTGCCCTAGGTCTTGAGACTCTGGGTTACTTCCACCCAATGAGGAGACTTTGGAGTAAGATTTTTTTTTTTGATTAAACAAATGCTTTATTAACTTCCGGTTTACATCATTCATTTCCACCAGATTATGAGTTACATTTTTCCCCCATTTTTTCCCTACCCACCACCCCAGAACAGCAGTCCCACCAGATATCCCCTCATCCAATCTGCTATTTCCCATATCTTCTCCCATACCCCCTTTGACTTTGCCACTAGAGCAAGGTGAATCTCTGGGCCCCAATGCCTGGACATCTTATGAAACATTTAATTTTAAAACTTCAATCTTCAGATCCATTCCCTTCCTCCCCTGTCACCCACTCCTCTGAGAAGATAAGCAATTCAGTATGTGCTGTACATGTACAGCTATGCAAAACATCACCATAGTAGATATATTGCAAAAGACTGCCAACATTTCCCTCCCACCCGTCTCACCTCCCACCTGGTCCATTCCCCACCTTGATCCTGTCCCTCTTCGACAGTGGGTACCTCCAATCTCCCCTCCCCCCAGAATGCCCTCCCCTCCATCATCCCCCCCCTCATCCTCCTTTCCCCTACTCAGGAGAGTGAGTGAGGGTAACATATTCCATTTAGTATGTATGTGGTTCTCTCCCTGAGCCAACTTCAATGAGAATATGCTTTTGCCTTTTTGCCTTCCTGTTCTTCCCCTCCCCTGCAACCACTTCCCCCTGCCTCCTCCACATGAGATAGCCCACCCCACCCTGTCTCTCTCCATCTCCTCTTGCCACTTTCCTCTCTCACCTCTTGACTCCACCCCTTAAGAATCATCCCCTCCTTGGGGCGGCTAGGTGGCGCAGTGAGCAGAGCACCGGGCCTGGAGTCAGAAGGACCCAAGCTCGGATCCGGCCCCAGACACCCAACACACAAACAAAAACCCCGGGCAAGTCACCCAACCCCAACTGCCCTCCAAAAAAAAAAAAAAGAATCATACCTTCCCATCAGATTCAACCTGTGCCCTCTATCCATGTACACCTGTGAACATATGCCATGTACCCTTCTTCAATTATTTTCATAATGAGAGAGGTTTCATCAAACACAGTTATTGTTTCTCCATGTAGGAATGTAAATAGTCCAACTTTGATAAGTTCCTTTTGATTTCTTTTCCTTGATTATCTTCTCAAGCATCTCCTGCATCTTGCGTCTGAATATCAAATTTTCTATTCAACTCTGGTTTTTTCCTCAATAATGCTTGAAAGTCCTCTATTCCACTGAATGACCATATTTTCCCCTGAAACAAAATACTCAGTTTTTCTGGGTTCATTCCCAGTTCTTTTGCCCTCTGGAATATCATATTCCATGACCTTCAATCCCTCAGTGTAGAAGCTGCCAGGTCCTGGGCTATTCTGATTGTGTTTCCACAATACTGAAATTGTTTCTTCCTGGCTGCTTGCAGTATTTTCTCCTTGATCTGGGGATTCTGGAACCTGGCTATAATATTCCTGGGAGTTTTCTTTTTGGGATCTTCTTCAGGAGGTGATCTGTGGATTCCTTCAACCTCTATTTTGCCCTCTGGATCTAAAACATCAGGGCAATTTTCCTTGAGAATCTCCTGAAGGGTGATCTCTAGGTTCTTTCTTTGATCATGGCTTTTGGGTAGTCCAATAATTTTTAAATTGTCTCTCCTGGATCTATTTTCCAGGTCAGTGGTTTTTCCCATGAGATATTTCACATTGCCTTCTAATCTGTCATTTGTTTGGATCTGCTTAACAGCATCTTGATTTCTCATAAAGTCATTAGCTTCCATTTACTCCAATCTAACTCTGAAGGAATGAATCTCCTCAGTGAACTTTTGAGATTCCCTTTCCATCTGGCAAATCGACTTTTTAAGGCATTCTTCTCCTCACTGCCCCCTTGGGCCTCCTTTGCCATTTGAGTTAGTCCATTCCCTAAGGTGTTGTTTTCCTCAGTCAGGCTGTTGACCCTCATTTCATACTTTTCCTGCATCCTTCTCATTTCTCTTTCCAATTTTTCCTCCACTTCTATTATTTGATTTTTAAAGTCCTTCTTAAGGTCCTCTATGGCCTGCAACCCTCTCATGTTTTCCCCTGGGGCTTTTGGAGCAGGACTTCTGACCTCACAGTCCTTTTCCCGCTCTATGCCCCCAAAATAGGAGTCTAGGGTTGCATTTTTCTGTTTCCTTTGCCTTGGCATGTTGCCACTTAATTACTTGACTTTTGGGCTTGTTGCCACACTATGGCTTTAAGGCCAGATAGAGGAATTTTCGTCCTGAACATGTGGGGGGCAACTTCCGTTTCTGGCAAGCTGTAAACCCACCCACGACTTCCACCCTAGATCACAATCCAGATCCAGGGAGGTTAAAGCAAGAGCGATTACCCCCCAAGACTGATCGCTGGATCTCCCTACATTTCGCAGGCCAGGAGCTGGAGCTGCCTCTGAAAACTACAAAATGGCGTGTCTCCTCAGCTGCTTCTAGCCCCCAGGGGAGGGAGCTGATGCATTCCCCAAATACTGGTCCCAAAGTCCATAGGACACTAACCTCTTACTTTGTCCTAGGCATGTCTATGTTGATAATTCTGGAGTCTCCACAGCAGCTGGTGTTCTGGGGTCTCTCCAGCTGGCGGCTGGCCCTGCTGCTCTGGGGCTAAAACCTTGGCTCACGGGGACCTGGGCTCCACTTGGCTTGGCTCCCCGCGCTCTGCGCACTGCCGGCTCCCAGACCGCTGCGCTGGTCCTTCCTGCAGGGCTGCTGGGCTGTCCTCAGCAGGAGGTTAGCTTCTCTGTGTCGTCCCGTGGGTGCTGGGGCTCCAGAAGTTGTTCAGAGTCCCCTTTTACATAGTTTGGGGGGAGTCTGGGGGCAGAGTGGCTTGGATGAGCTGTTTCTACTCCGCCATCTTGGCTCCGCCCCCCGTGGAGTAAGATTTTATTATATAAAAATATCAAACATTGGTACTTGGTAAATGCATTAAAAAAAAGAATGAATTATTTAAGTTAGAGACTCTTACCTTTAAGTTGTGAATGATCATTTAAAAGCTCAGATCTATTTTCCTCCCACTCAGTATTAACACAAGGACAAAAGTCCTTTATTCGGTCTCCAGGTATGCAAAAGTTTACAAGGTATTTCATTTTAACCTGACTGATTTTGTATACAACAAATTCATCATCCTAGGACAAATAAAATGAATCCTTAATAAATTGGTGGAAAAATTATAGTAGCAGATGTTTCCATAAAAACATATATTTACAAGCTGATTTAGAATTTGATGTTAATACAGCCAACCTATGTGGATTTCATGGCTGTGTGACTGACAGAAATATCCTAAGGATACAGAGAGGTAAGGTAACATGAGAAATCCCTTTTATGAAATTATCCTTCCAGTCTTAAATTACACTCCCAGGTGGTAGGGAGTAGTAGACAGAAAATGGCTCTTGAAGTCAGGAAGAGTAGGAATCCAAATCTGCCTCTGACATGCATCCTGGAAGTCCCTAGACAATTCCCTAGAATATAAACTGAAGTTACACTGATTTTTGCCCTCTTTTACTTTTTACATATTTTTTTTCTTTCAAAAATACTATTTATTATAGGAGATGCCTCTTTGGGAAGGAGAGAGAAAAGGATCCTGGGGTCAATTATGATGAAATGCATCAATAAAAAGTTATTTAAAAAAAGACAAGTTACCGAGTAAGTGTTGACCTATACTGGAAAAGGGAGTTTCCTCACCTGGGAATGTTACATACAGATGAAATCATAGGTCCAGTCCCTATCCCCACCTCACTACCTTTTATTTTGTATTTCAGTCAAATAAGTAGTTCTTGCCCCCTAAATACACAATGTACTCTTGTGTCTCCATGGCTTTGCTTGCAGAATTCCTTTACCTATTGAATTCCTACCTCTCCTTTAAAGCCCAACTCCTTAAGGAAGCCTTTTCTGATCCCTCAATCAATAATGTCCTTCTCCCTCAGGTTTTATATAGCACACTTCTGCGTGCTTTTTAATGTACTTGCCATAAAATAACATATATTATAGTTATGTGTAATCATGTCTCATCGACCTAAAAGGCAGTAAAGTCCAATGGAGAAAGCTCTGGATTTATAGTGATGAGTTGAGGTTCAAATCCGCATTCTACTACGTATTTGCAGGATCACTGAACAAAAGTCATTTACCTTTTCTGGGACTTAGCTCCCTTAATTATAAGATAGAGATGAGGGGACTCCTAGACTTTGTAATTTCTAAGCTGCCTTATAGTTCTAAATCCATTTTTTACTGGTTCTACTAGCTCCTTGAGGGCAGAGACCATGTCTGATCTAAATTTTTCATCTAGCCCAGGGCCTAGCACAGTGTTTTTATCATGGACATTTAAAATATGTTTGTTGTATTATATTCACTTAAACATAAACATATTTGATTCAAGTGGCTAGAATAATTAAAGACCCTTCTTTTAATATTCACTAGATCACCTGATTGCATCAACATATAAATACCTACCTCAAAGTCTGAGATGATATGTTCTGTTCTTCGAATTCCATGTACACTATCATAACTTGGTGGTGGCTCAGTTAATGAGAAATCTCTCTTGTGCAAATTCACACAGGATCCAAGGGCGACATCACAAACAACTAGGAATCTGGTGCCATTCATTTGATTTGGTTGTGAGTACTTAATGCTTGCACTATATATGAAAGAATATATTCCATTTTAGTGTACTTGTATGCTTTGGTTTCTTAGGGACAATATAAAAATGTATACATCTTATCAATGGACTTAGTTACGTTCATAAAAATATTTGTTAGGAATTTATGAAATCCAAGCAAATTTCTTTAATTTTTTTGAAGTGTATTTACCCTTGATCGTAAAACTAAGGGGTAGGATTTGAACTCAAAGTGTGAAGAACTTTTCAAGAAGCTATGTTGAAAGATGGTGGAGTAAAAGCAGGAACTTTCTTGAGTTCATGCTCCAACTACCTCCAATTCCTGTAAAAAAAATGACTAAACAAATTTTAGAGCTATAGAACCCACAAAGTGACAGAGAGAAACAAATATTCCGCTGAAGGCAGCCTGGTAGGCCTATACCTGGCTGGGAGTAGAGTACAGTCGTGCAAGAACTGTGCCAGCCCAGACCAGCAGCAGCCAAGACTAGCAGCCCAGACTCATGACCCAGACTAGCCAGAGCAGACTTTGGGAGAGAATCACTGGCAACTGTGGCTGTTTCCATACTTCTCAACCCATAAACACCAAAGAAAAATAAAAGGTCAGTAGGGAACTCCATTGGAAGTGGGTGAGAGAAAAGCAGGGTCTGGCCCTGGCCATACTGCAGCATAGGTGTTGGAAGCATGGCAGCTACAACTGCTATCATATGGCTGCTTCCAGAACCCCTGTCTTGCAGATCTCAGGGGGACCAAGCGACCATTCAGAGGAAATTGCTCTTGCTTTGATCTGCTTAGATCTTGGTTGCAGTCTTGGGTGGTGGTCCTGGGGTGAGGAATATCAGTGTGCCACAGCTTGCGGTGGCTGTAGAGAAGGCACCTTCCTCATGGCTCTGACAACTGCAAAAACCCCAGAAACTTGGGACACAGCTCTCTTTATTCTGGAAGCAGAGTTCTACCATGACAAAGAGATCAAAAGTCAAGTAACTGGTTGGCAAGATGAGCAAACAGAAGTGCAATCAGACCATAGAATCTTTGGGGGGACAAAAAGGATCAAAACATGGAACCAGAAGAAGATAATAAAGTCAAAACCCCTGCATCAAAAGCTTCCAAGAAAAATATGAACTGGTTGCAGGCCATGGAGGAGCTCAAGAAGTATTTTGAAAATCAAGTTAAGAGAAGTGGAGAAAAATTGGGAAGAGAAATGAGAATGATGCAAGAAAATCATGAAAAACTAGTGAATAGATTGACTAAAAAAAACAACACCTTAAAAATGGATTAACTTGGGGCGGCTAGGTGGTGCAGTGAAGAGAGTAACAGCCCTGGAGTCAGGAGGACCTGAGTTCAAATCCAGCCTCAGACGCTTGACACACTTACTAGCCATGTAACTTTTCCAGAATTATCAGCATAGATATGCCTAGGACAAAGTGAGAGGTTAGTGTCCTATGGACTTTGGGACCAGTATTTGGGGAACGCCTCGGCATCTTCCCCTGGGGGCAGGAAGTGGCTGAGGAGACACGGCATAGATGCCATTTTGCAGCTTCAGTTGCAGCTTTAGCTCCTGGCCTGCAAACTGTAGGGAGATCCAGAGATCAGTCTTGTGCGGTAATCACTCTTGCTTTAAACTTCCTGGATCTGGATTGTGGTCTGGTGTGGAGGTCTTGGGGTGGATATCCAGCTCGCCAGAGCATGTGGAGGCTTCACAGAGGCCACCCAACTAATACCTCTGGAAGTTGTGAAGACCCCAACATTTAGGATGGAAGCTCCCCTGTCTACTGGTAGAGTCCTACTGTGGCAACAAGCCCAAAAATCAAGTAATTAAGTGGCAACATGCCTAGGCAAAGGAAACAAAATAAACAGAAAAATGCAATATTAGACTCCTATTTTGGCAGCAAAGAGGATCGAAGCATGGAACAGGAGGAGGACTGTGAGGTCAGAACTCCGGAACCAAAAGCCCCAAATGAAAATATGAGTGGGTTACAGGCCATAGACAACCTTAAGAAGGATTTTAAAAACCAAATAAGAGAAGTGGAGGAAAAACTGGGAAGAGAAATGAGAAGGATGCAGGAAAAGTATGAAATGAGAGTCAACAGCCTGACTGAGGAAAATAACACTTAAAAAATAGACTAACTCAAATGGCAAAGGAGGCCCAAAATGGCAATGAGGAGAAGAATGTCTTAAAAACCTGAATTTGCCAGATGGAAAAAGAATCTCAAAAGCTCACTGAGGAGATTCATTCCTTCAGAGTTAGACTGGAGCAAATGGAAGCTAATGACTTTATGAGAAATCAAGATGCTGTTAAGCAGATCCAAACAAATGAAAGATTAGAAGGCAATGTGGAATATCTCATGGAAAAAACCAATGACCTGGAAAATAGATCCAGGAGAGATAATTTAAAATTTATTGGACTACCTGAAAGCAATGATCAAAGAAAGAACCTAGAGTACAACATACTGAATTGCTTGTCTTCTCAGAGGGAGTGGGTGACAAGGGAGGAAGGGAATGGATCGGAAAATCAAAGTTTTAAAATTAAATGTTTCATAAGATATCCAGGCATTGGGGCTCAGAGATTCACCTTGCCCTAATGGCAAAGTCGAAGGGAGTATGGGAGAAGATATGGGAGAAAGCAGATTGGATGAGGGGATATCTAGTGGGAATGCTATTCTGGGGTGGTGGGTAGGGAAAATTGGGGGGAAAATTGTAACTCAAAATCTGGTGGAAATGAATGATGTAAACCAGAAGTTAATAAAAGAAAAAGAACCTAGAAATCATCCTTCAAGAAATTCTCAAGGAAAATTGCCCTGATGTTTTAGACCCAGAGGGGGAAATAGAATTGAAAGAATCCACCGATCACCTCCTTAAAAAGATCCCAAAAAGAAAACTCCTAGGAATATTATAGCCAGGTTCCAGAATTCCCAGATCAAGGAGAAAATACTACAAGCAGCCAGGAAGAAACAATTTCAATATTGTGGAAACACAATCAGAACAGCACGGGACCTGGCAGTTTCTACACTGAGGGATAGAAGGGCATGGTATATGATATTCCAGAGGGCAATAGAGCTGGGATTGAAACCAAGAATCACCTACCTAGCAAAACTGAGTATCTTGTTTCAGGGGAAAATATGGTCATTCAATGGTATAGGGGACTTTCAAGCATTCTTGAGGAAAAAATCAGAGTTGAATAGAAAATCTGACATTCAGACACAAGAAGCAAGAAATGTTTGAGAAGGTAATCAGGGAAAAGAAATCAAAAGGAACTTATCAAAGTTGAACTATTAACATTCCTATATGGAAAAACAATAACTGTGACTGATGAAATCTTTCTCAGTATGAAAATAATTGAAGAAGGGTATGTGGGCATATGAATACATATGTGAATGTGTGTATATATGTTTACATGTACACATGGCTAGAGGGCACAGGTCAAATTTGGTGGGAAGGGATGATACTCAAGAGGTGAAGTTAAGAGGTGAGAGAGGAAAGTGGCAAGAGGAGATGGGGAGAGACAGGGTAGGGTAAACTATCTCATGTAGAAGATGCAAGGGGAAGTAGTTGCAGGGGAGGGGAAGAACAGGAAGGCAAAAAGGCAAAACCATATTCTCATTGAATTTGGCTAAGGGAGAGAATGACATACATATTAAATGGGATATCTCACCCTGCAGGAGAGTAAGGGGAAGGGAGATGAGAGGGGGGATGATGGAGGGGAGGGCATTCTGGGAGGAGGGGAGATTGGAAGTACCCACTTTTGAAGAGGGACAGGATCAAAGTAGGGAATGGACCAGGTTGGGGGTGGGATGGGTGGGAGGGAAATATAAGCAGTCTTTTACAATATATCTACTATGGTAATGTTTTGCATAGCTATACATGTACAACACATACTTAATTGCTTATCTTCCCAGAGGGAGTGGGTGACAAGGGAGGAAGGGAATGGATCTGGAATTCAAAGTTTTAAAATTAAATGTTTCAAATATATATAAATACTATTATTAATACTATTTTGCATGTAACTGGGAGATACGATGTGCAGGCATTGGGGCACAGAGATTCTCCTTGCCCTAATGGTAAAGTTGAAGGGGGTATGGGAGAAGATATGGGAAAGAGCAGATTGGATGAGGGGATATCTTGTGGGACTGCTATTCTGGGGTGGTGGGTAGGGGGAAAATGGGGAAAAATTGTAATTCAAAATCTGGCTGAAATGAATGATGTAAACCAGAAGTTAATAAAGCATTTGTTTAAAGGGAAAAAAAAGACTTACCTTCAGTACATTTGTTACTTGTAAAAAAGTTACTTGTAAAAAAAATAAAGTATCTAGGGTACTCAATTATTCACTGATAATGAGAAGGAGGGAGAAGCTTAGTTTGGAATACTTTACGAACCTGAGAGAATCACTGAAGTATATTCCACTACCAAGATTTCCAAAATCTGTTCTTTCTATACCATGATCTTCAACCAATCTTTTGGGTAACAGTAATCCCCTATAAAAAGAAAGAATGTCACTCCCATATAGGTGAGAAAATATATTTCATCTCAGACTCAGAATTGTTCTTCACATACATACAGTTTTTAAAAATATAAAGCAAACAAATCTTAAGATGCATTTCAAGTTAATCAAGAGGGGAAAAGAGGTTAGGGTTAAATTAAAAAATCATACCTCTAGTTGTTTATCACAGTAGAGACAGCAAAATCATTTCATGTTTGGACTATAGAAATGGTTTCCTAGGGGTGGCTAGGTGGCGCAGTGAGTAAGAGCGCCGGCCTCTGAGTTGGGATGACCCGAGATCAAATCCGGCCTTAGAAAATGAGCACCCACACACAAATAATGACTAGCCGTGTAGCCTTGAGCAAGTTACTTAACCCCAATTGCTTTAAAAAAAAAAAAAGAAATGGTTTCCTAACTGTTCTCCCTATTCCCACACTCTCTCTGTTTCATTACCCATAACATTAATGGTAATTTTCTTTAGTTTTTTTTTTTTTAAATCTTTTGCTTTTACTATAAACTTTCTGTGTGGTTCAGAGAAAACCTATCATCATTCACAGCTTCTAAATTCCTTTAAACTGTTTATGGTACAAATGAGGTTATAAATGTCCAGATGACAAAAAAAATATGAATTCCAAATTGCTAAACTGGTTGAAAAATAAAGTAATTTTCATTTTCTAATAAAAATATACTTATGGCTTAAAATAAATGGGAATAGAGTTATTAATTTAAATGATCTCAAATACTCAAATACTTAATCATATGTATTTCTTTTTTTTGTTTTTGTTTTTGTTTTTGTTTTTGGTTTTTTTGCTTTTTTTGGAGGGTAACTGGGGTTAAGTAACTTGCCCAAGGTCACACAACTAGGTTTTTGTTTGTGTGGGTTAAGTATCTGAGGCCGGATCCGAACTCAGGTCCTTCTGACTCCAGGACCAGCACTCTACTCACTGTGCCACCTAGCCGCCCCAATCATATGTATTTCTAATATATACATGCATATATTTCTATATCAACATATTATCAACATATTGGTATATCAATGGTATATCTAAAAATTCATATTTTCCTTTATTTTTAAACTTAATTTTAAAAATTCTATTTGAGGGGCAGCTAGGTGGCACAGTGAATAGAGCACTGACCTGGAGTCAGGAGGACCTGAGTTCAAATCTAGCCTCAGATGCTTAACACCTACTAGCTGTGTGACCTTGGACAAGTCACTTAACCTCAGTTGCCTTGCCTTCCCCCTCCAAAAAGACCAAAAAACATCTGAGTAACAAAGGTATTGAACTTTTCCTTGGTTGAAAGGTTTTAAAGGAAAGATCAGTTTTCCTATGAGATTTTCTATATGTATAATATAAAATCATTACAGAACTAAAATGAAAATAATTTTTGGGAACAAATAAAAGAAATTCTTGTTTAAGTATTAAAAAAACTTTAAAATGGGGGTGGTTAGGTGGCTCAATGAGTAAGAGCACCGACTCTGGTGTTGGGAGGACCTGGGATCGGTTCAGGCCTCAGATACTTAACACCCACACAAAAAAAAAACAGCCATGTAATCTTGGGCAAGTTACTTAACCCCAATTGCTTAAAAAACAAAACAAAAAACCCTTTAAAATAAGCTGGAAAAGTTTGGATGAAATTAAGACAGAATATTATTACCGGGAAAGAATTCCAACAATATTTCTCCCAGGTGTTCCATGTAGTAATGACTGCACATTGCCAAGCTTGCTCTGAAATTCCACAGTTTCATTAACTCTGCCAATTCGATATACATTTAATATGTCCACTGGTTTATTCCTGCAAAAATTGTGAGAGAAACCTTCAGACTGTATTATTAACTCACAAAAAAAATTCAGAAAAAGACTTGAGGGTCAACTCTACACCAAACGTTATACAAAATAAGAAGGGTTATATTACAGGAGTCATATAAAACAAAATGAAGTTGTCAAGTGACTTCCTATGAAGCTCTATAGGCTGTGTTTATTTTTATTCCCACTAAATACTGGTCCTTTGATTACAATGTTTATAGCCATACTGAAGTGAGGGCAGACCTCTTTGTTGAAAGTAGGCATCAAAATGTGCTGTATTTTGTTAAAATTACAATGACTGTTGATCCTAGCATTTGATGAATATTTTGGACCCATGGAAAAATCTTCTAAGAACCATCATTCCCTAAGAAAACTGATTTGTTCTCTTTAAATCACTTAAAACTAAATATTAAGTAAATTCTTGCCTTCTGATGGCTATTAGCACATAAACTAGTATTGCATTACCACGTGATAATGGGTTTTACTCCATATAGTACTATATACTATACAATACTATACAATCCAGAAAATGCAGTCAATTCACATTATTCATAATTCTAAAATACATTTTTATTTATTACTAATGATAACTCCTCCTGTCTTTCAACTGTTGCCTACCTATCCCAGTTTTCTTGGGGTGGAGTTCGGACTTATCGTTGTGTTCCTTTTAGGAAGGTCAAGTGTTATCCTTGAAGCCTTGTGGGAATTTCAAAGACCCAAACTTTTGCTACGACTGACCTCTATTAACTTTGTGGAGGCTCTGGTGAGGGACATAAGTAAAGAGCAAATAACAAAATGAAGATTAACTACACACCTAATCTGTTTAGGCAAAAAGTTTTCTATGTTCCTAAAGACTACCTTGAAGAACCAAGGAAAAGTGATAGAAAGAAATATCCTTTACTGTAATGTTGTAGCAAATGTCTGGGCATTAATTTATTATGGCATTTAGGAGGTTTATATTGCGAGGAACTAATAAACAGAAGCATATCCTCTGCTTATGGTTAGGTAGAATATATATAGCAAAAAGGTCAATACTTTTCCAAAATCTACATGGTGGCCTCACTAAAACAATCAAAAGTTTCTTGCAAAGATAATTGTAAAGAGGATTATAGTATGGACTTTAGAGACTTTCCCAAGGTCATGTAAGTAATAAGTAGCAGAGTCAACATCGGAACCAAACTCCTCTGACTCCAAAATCCAGACCTCTTCCCACTGTATCATAAAACTAGAGAATGACAGGAGACAAAGCACCGAGGGTCAGCATTTTTTCAGGTATGTTTTTGCCAAGTTTACAATCCTAATTTTTTCATACTACATTAAAAAGAAAACCAAAATCCAAATCCAAATTGCAGCCCCATATTTTTTCCTGTTTTTAATCTTGATTTTTTTAAAGGGAGCTCCCTGTGTAATAATAAAAAGATTAATGAGTTGTAACACACAAGGCTCAAATGCTCTGATTTTTAAAATTCTCAAAGAGATATAACTATGGCAAAAAAGAAAATGTGAGGTGTAATAATAAGGCAGGAAATCAAACACAGAAGATCAAAGGACCTGATAATATCAGAAAAGAAAGAAATCTAATAGCAACAGCAGGCAAAGAGTCAGGATTTTATTGAAGTTACCTGTTACCAGTTCTTATAGTATGGCATTCTTCATGTGTTTCATGTACTATTGTATAATTATTAAATGCAAAAACCTAACTCTTTTGCTCACCCATAATTTTTTTGCAATATCTCTTCTTTAACCTTGGAAAACTCTCTAGTGTTATCAGCAACATGCTCGATTTTGCATCTCAGAGCTTGGTATTTGGCAAGAGAAGGTGGGTTAGGTCTTGAGAGATTTGCTTCACTGACATTAACCACATCTCTTATGAGCTGAAACAGAGAGAAATAGTACAAAGACACTAAAATTATTGAGAGTCACTATAAGAAACACATGTGTGTCAATATGTATATACATATATTTTTCTCATGAGGATGAAAAAATATATGCAACTTTTTAACAGAAAAATTTTGCTTTATAAATATCATTCTTTCTTGCTATTGGCATATTAAGACTTACTCATGGGTGGCTAGGTGGCGCAGTGACTAGAGCGTCAGCCCTGGAGTCAGAAGGACCTGAGTTCAGAGCTGGCCTCAGATACTTAAGGAACACACAAAACAAAAACCTAGCCATGTGACCTTGCGCAAGTTACTTAACCCCAATTGCCCTCCAAAAGACAAAAAAAAAAAAAAGACTTACTCATATAGGACCCTATATTTGATTTAGATTTAGATTGATTTAGAGGGGGAGGAGACCTCAGAGAACATTTATTCCAACCCCTTCATTTTATAGATGAGGAAACTGAAAACCAGGAAGGATGAGTGACTTGCCCCAAAGTTACACATTTCTCTCTATAAGACTTTTTCTACCATGCTATAGAAATCTCTTCAGCCCTTAACTACTTCTCCCATTGGAAGTACCTTCCCCCTTGACCAATTTCTTCCAGGACCTCCACTTTCAGAGGCCAGCTAGGTCTTTGTTCCTCTCGAGGCTACATCTGATTTTCTACAGGTCTACAACATCTTCTTTGTCAAGCTGCTTGGACCTTCATCTCCCTCCCACCCTTTTATTTGTTTTCTCCCCTGTTAGAATATAAACCCTCTGAGGGCAAGGACTCTCTTTCTGCTTGTTATTTGTAGTCCCAGCACTTAACAATGGCAATATAGTAAATGCTTAACAAATGCTTGTTAAAACCAGTGTGCTTTAAACTACATTGCTTTCCATTTCATCATATTGACCTGTGACAGTATAGTATCTGAATCATACTTTTTAATGCACTTGCTGAATTTAATATATTCAGCTTGCATACTATTAACAGAGGCTGCTGCTATTTTACTGAGAAAATGGAGGTCCAGAACCTGAACCACCCTTTGTAGGGACTTGATTCACTAACCTCACCACCTCTCACTCCTCACCACCCCTATAGACCATCAGAGGTTACATTATTAGTTACTCAAGCCTAATATATGAGGAAGTTAGAGTGGGGTGTACCAATTCATCAACATTTCAAATGGAACTTGGTGGAAATTTTGGGGACAAAATTTTCCAATAAGAAAACCTGACTTACTAAGCATTGCCCTTCCAGTTGCCTGTTGCACATACCTAGGGTTGGTATGTCTCTCAAACCTATCCCTTAATATTCTGCCTCCCTGATCTCTGTTTTTCCTAAGGAACAAGAGGATTGTATTTCCTCCAATTCTAAGGCATTTAGCTTAGCCATAACCCTGAAAAGGGTATTCAGGATCTTTGTTAGACCTTTTTAATGTGCCCTGGGGAATTCCTGTTATTTTGTGAGCAAACTTTGCTGCATGATCAAACTCCCAAAAAGTGTAGAAACTGGATGGTGGGTATCACCCACATTTGAGAATGACAATTATAGGTCAAGTGGAAGAAGGCCTTCAGGGTAGTGAGTAGTAAATCATCAAAGTGGCAGATAATTAACATCCAACAATGCTTGTCACATTGAATAGAACACTGACATCACCCCTTGAGGCCTACCTTGAATGCTGCCATCTCTTGTCTTAGTGGGAAATAACTTTTTCCCCCTCTGAATTCCTACTGTATTCTTACTGACCTTTTTTGTTGTCATTTAATCATGTCTGACTCTTCATGACCCCATTTTGGGGTTTTCTTGGTAAAGATGCTGGAGTAGTTTGCCATTTCCTTCTCCAGGTCATTTTACAGATGAAGAAACCAAGGCAAACATGGTAAAGTGACTTGCCCAAGGTCACATGGCTAGTAAGTGTCTGAGGCCAGATTTGAAGTAAGCAAGATGAGTTTTCCTATTACAAGCCAGTGCTCTACCTACCACTTAGCACCAACTCAGCTGCTTCTTCTGACCCTTTAGATCCTGACATTTTACAACTCACCTATTCTATGCAACTACAAGCTTTTGAGGGTGCAGACCATGTCTTATTCATCTTTACATCACCCAAAGCACCTTGTTTACTATGTGCAAAGCACTGTGCTCTCCATAAATATTTGTTGAATTGATTGGATATTTGAGAATAAAATGAGGATGAAGGAGAGCATTTAATATTGAGTTTCCTGAGCTGAATGTTCTGTATATATGAAGGCTCAAGGCAACAGGTAGCCACTCCCATTAGACAACTGCCATTCTTAGGAATATATAGTTAGTCGATGACTTTAAAATTTTCAGGATTGGTCTCAGACGCAATGATAGGCTATGTGGAAAAGTTTCTATTTCTATGATGTCATTCACTGAATCACAGACTTTTTTTATGTATGAAGATCAGCAGTTATATAGTCTAATTTTTTGACAACGAGGAAGCTGAACTAGACAAAGATCATGTAATTAGCAACCTATTACATAGGAAATTATCTCAAGAGAGGTTAAGGGTAGGGCCTGGACCTGTGAGTTCATTGGTCCTTAAGGGCACTCTTGGGTGAAGAAACTCCTTCTACCAATGCAGGCTGGCACCCTCTAATCTCAAAGACTTGTCTAGGGCTTAGAGAGGTTAAGACATGCAGTCAGTATATATCAAAGGCCAGACTATAACCCAGGTCTTCCTGATTGCCAGACCAGCTCTCTATCCATCATACCACACTGCCTCTCCATTCTTTTTAACATAGAGTCTTTACAGATGTATTTCTGCATTTGAGGTAGTATACCAACATATTTATGAAGAGACTTAAAAAACCTGACTTAAAGAACTTAAGCACTCATTCATCAAAGTTTTTAAAAAGTCTTCATAGAGGGGTGGCTAGGTGGCACAGTGAGTAAGAGTGCCGGACTCGGAGTTGGGATGACCCGGGATTGAATCCGGCCTCAGAAAATGCGCACCCACACATAAGTAACAACTGGCCGTGTAACCTTGAGCAAGTTACTTAACCCTAATTGCTTAAAAAAAAAAAAGTTGGGGCAGCTAGGTGACCCAGTGAGTTGAGCGCCGGCCCTGGAGTCAGAAGGACCTGAGTTCGGATTTGACCTCAGACACTTAACACACACAAACAAAAACCTAGCCGTGTGACCTTGGGCAAGTTGCCCTCCAAAAAGCAAAAAAAAAAAAAAAAAAAAGTCTTCATAGAAGTCTTTTTTAATATCTCAATTCAGCTGTGAATTTCAAAGTAATACCTGGCAGAGATCTTCTTTCTTAGATAGCAGCCTTTGGTTAACTTCACCTTCTGTGCTTCTGTGAGGGATAAGTCGGTAGAATTCTGACATCATCTTTCTCAACTCTTCTGTTGTTTCTTCCTTGTTTAATGCTGCCTTAACTTGAAGCAGAATTCCCTCAGCTTTGCTCACCTTTAATATAAAGTATGAGTAAAATGAAATCTTGATAAATAGAGCAAAAAAATAACCAAATCTTTGGTAGCTACATTGTAACTATTAATTCTAAAGAGGAAAGTAACAGGATTTTTTAAAAATTAGCATCAAAAAACTGGATTCAGCTTAGAGAAAGGAAGTACGATGACAATTTTTAACGAGTATTATTGTACCTTTAGGAGACTTGCTTTTCAAATAAATCCAGGATGATGTCAGAATTAAATAATAAAGAACAAAAATAAAACTATTATAAAGTAGAATACAAAAAATCTTATTAGATACCTGGTACATAATGTCATTTTTCACAATCACAAGTCCAAAAACAATTTCAATACATCAAGGATCTGTAATTCATCAAAAGAGGGATTGGGATCTATACTTTTTTATGTCCCAGACCTCTTTAGCACACTGAAGTTTATGGAGCCCTTTTCAGAAAAATGCTTTTAAGTGAATAAAATAAAACACATAAGGATCACAAAGTGAACCAATTATGTTGAAATACAATTACCCAAACATTTTTTAAAAAAAGTTCATGGACCCCACATTAAGAATTCTTTCTTCAGATAGTTTTATTTATGTGGCCAAAATAACATCATCTCCTGGAGGCCAGCTTTGATCTTAGCTAGGTTGATCCTTGGAAATTCATTTCCAGGTATGTACTTAAAATCTGTCATCCTTAGTAGAACCTCAGCACCTAGTGCTCTGCTGACATGGCCTTTAAGAACTTAGGGTCATACCCTTACACCAAACTTATTTCCAAAAAGCTTAAGATAAAATAATTATCACCAAGGTTTTCTACTGGTAAGAGTTAGAAATGACTAAATTAGCTTTCTGGTACAAATCAGACTCTTGTGAGTCTAGGAAGAAGAAGCCAGTTTCTCCAAAGTCTCATCCTCACTGAAAAAACTGACCAGTGAAATATCTATTAAGTCACAGAATTGCCCAGAAATTTTTTCTTTTCCTTCACATGGAAAATTATCCTTGACAATATGTGATGCTGTGTTATTAATGTTCATATCAATGTTTCTAGTTTATGAAATATCATGTTGTTAAGAAATGTGTCTACCTCTCAAAATAGTTGAACTATGGAATCCTCACCATGATTTTGATTTAACTCAACTTGCTTTTCTATACCATAGGCAGAATCTGACTTTAGTCAGTATATACTACAAATGGACCTAATTATTATGTCTTAGGTTTTGATATTCTGAAAACAAAATATTTTTAAGTAGAGCATATTTTCCCAAAATCGCTGACTTACATCATTTAGGCTGATACTGTTTGCTGGCTTGAGAAGAATGTTCTCCAGGTGGCCAAGAGCTTCCACCCAAATCAACTCCACTAAGGTACTCACTTCTTCACTTATAGTATCTCCATTTAGCACATCTTCCAACAGCAACTGGAACCAAAAAACATTCAAGTTACAAAAGTGGAAATGTTTAAAACCAACCAAAGAATGAGAGGGGAATAAAAAGAATCATAATTATGGCCCAGAGCACATGGACATTCTTGGCATTCATCATGGTGCCTCTTTATTTTCTCACTCTTTCCTCCTTTCCTGATGCTTTCTCTATTTTTCTTTTTCACTCCTTTCTCCCTTTTCTTTTCCTTAGGTTTGATGGCTTTAGGCCCTCCATTAAAGCTTGTGGACATTTCTTAGTCATATTAATGGTGCTTGGGCATATCCTGACATATCTTATGGAAGATAATTAAATTATGTGAAACTAAGTAGGGTTTGCTGTTTACCTACATTACCAATTACTTATGGATATTGCAGATTATCCCATTTGGCTATTATGATCTTTTTTCATGGCTCTAACTAAGATGGATAACCCCTTATTTCAATTTTTTTCTCTACTTTTGCAATTGACTGAATAACTTTTCTCTTAAAAATATTAAAATAAGTTACTGAAATAATAGACCAGAACAAAAACAAATAAATCAATCTAACCGCTTGTAACTTCTTAGATGCTAGTAGTAGGTTTGCTTCAGGTGGACAACTTTCTGATGGCAAAAATCCTTGTTTCTTCAGTTCTTCAATATAATTCTCATAGTATCCACTTGCATCTTCAGATGTATTCTTTTTAGATAAATGTCTTCTAGTCTGTGAATTATAGTACATATCAAAGTGTTAGAATAAGAGCACTTTATTTACCTAGTAGTCATTTATCCAGGAATCTCAACTATTTGGAACACATCCAAAAGTTTTGAGGTAAACAAAAATGTTCTTTGAGCAACACAATTTGATTTCAAAGTCTATGTATTGGAGCTCATGCTTGTTTACTTTTATTTTACATAAAGTACTAACAAATTCAGTTATATGGTTTCCCACTTCTGAGTAGATTAAAAACAACTGCAAGATGAGAAGAAAGGAGAAAAAGACTATTCCTTGATAGAGGAATATGAATAAGAAACAAGAAATAATAGTTGACAGCAAGTGAGAAGGTAGAAAAACTAAAGCACACTGGAATTCATGAAGCAGAGTAGTCTAGAGCAGTCTAGGATTTTTGTAGGGGCAAACATCTTTATATACTTCAATATCCCAAGGGTATCACTATATCAAAACACAGCATATTAATTATATAATATACATATCATGATCTTAATATACATAATCATAATCTTGAAAAACTGTTAAATTGTGTTTTGTATTTCATAGGGAAATCCATCAAATATCCAAAATTTAAAAATTTTAACATTTAAAGGAGCAAGTTTCAGATAGCTAGAAAATTCACTTAAGTAGAATTCTGTAATAATGCCAATTAAATAGGTCACATCTTTACTGTCATAAAATGGACTGGAATGTTCAAAGAAGTAAAAATCCAATTGTACTTAACTGTTTAACTGTTAAAAATTTTGATTTAGCAATGAAAAACCCCATCTTAAAGGGTCTCCTTCAACATATACATGGGAAAAGCCTTGTAAAATAATAAAAGATACTCTGGCTACCATAAGAACAAAAATAACTGGGGTGGCTAGGTGACACAGTGAATAGAGCACTGACCCTGGAGTCAGAAGGACCTGAGTTCAAATCCAGCCTCAGGCACTTAACACTTATTAGCTGTGTGACCTTGGGCAAGTCACTTAACTCCAATTGCCCTGCCTTCCCTCCAAAAAAGCAGAAGCAGAAGAAGCAGAAGGAGAAGGAGAAGGAGAAGGAGAAGGAGAAGGAGAAGGAGAAGGAGAACTGTTGGGTTTCCTCTGCACAAAATTGAGAGATGTATGCTTTCTGATACAAGGCATTTATTTGCCTCTGTCATGGAAGACATCTAGTATGGAATCCAAATAGAAGTAGCATTCCATTTAGATGGAGGGACCCTCAAGATTTTATCATTTGTAGATGACATTATTGAATGTAACCCCCAGAGGCATTGTAACTGATGTTAGAAGACCACAGGGTACAATACATGTGGGCATATAGGAGAGTCTAATTTCCATCCAGTTTCTAGGGCCCTTGACTTTGGAGGGTTCAGGAATTTCCTTCTAGGGAGAAGCCCTGAGGCTATATAATATGGAGAAAGAGAAAACATGGTTCTGTTGTTCTATGAGCAGAGAGCAACAGAGGTGATCAACTAAGCACTTGAGACTGACCAGATACAAGTGAAATGGGTATTGACTGGGATTCCTTTTACTGGTCTTTCCATATTTCTTATTGTTTCTTCCTTCTAATAGTGGGGAGGAAGAAAAAGGAGCAGAAAGGCATGAAAGACTACAACTCCTTAGCTTCAGCCATTTCATCTTGCAATTGTTACTTTTAACTATTATCTGTATTTTATACTATTTGAAACTGCTTCTAAAGTAAATGGGCATTTATGATAATTCTAGTCCACACCTACAAGTATGTAGTTGTAGATTGAGAGAGGAGAAGTAAAACAATTGAGAAGAAAACAATAGGCAGAAGATGGTGGCCAAGTCCTTGGGCTCATCTTGGCCATCACATGTTCTTGCTGCCATAGAATTCTAATCACTATTTAGTCTCAGAGACAGGGGATAGTAGAGAAATCTCCTTTCCCCTTTACTGGAAGCCCAACTGAGAGGAATTACTGAAACAGTTATAAAAGGTTGGTTTTCCCCAACAATTCTTTTAGCCCACTGAATGGGTGGCACTTCTTGACTCTAGAACACCATCTTCAATACATTTCATGTCACTGGTGAGCAATAAGGAGCTACTATGTCATCTCAGTAAGGAAGGGGTCAGCAAGGGGTCAGAGCACAAGTCCCACAGAAAGAAACCAGAGCTCATGCCCAGCACCTTAGGAGGTAACCTCGGGAGGTGCCTCAATCATTCCTATGACAACTGTAAAATGCCTTAGAATACTGCAGAACCTCTTAAATGAGATCAATAATCATTCAAAAGAGTTAAGCCTAATTATCTAGAATAGAAAAACCTAGTGGATAATGGATGCTTATTGTTTAGACTGTTATATAAAGTTGCATGTCCAGCAGTCAGAGCTGGTCTGTCAGTACATATGTCTCAGATAGAGACTGTGATGGTGAATGAGTGTCCACCAAGAGGTGAAAAGGAAATTGCATTTGAGAAACTGTGAAGCACTTCAATATACCAATGCTTCTCCCTGAAACAAACAAATAAAAAGCACTATTTTCGTGTAAGTATTCTTCCAGTGATGTTTCATGGCTCTAAATTATGGACTACTACAATCTCTGAAGAATCAAAAATATGGTCACCCAAAAGGCAATGGAGAGATACAGGTGGGTATCAAATGGTTACAATTTATTTCCAACAATGAACTGCAGGTCAAAAGGAATACCAAAGGTATAAAAAATGAGATGTCCACCCAGGAAAGGAGGTAACCTGGTCATGTTCCAAAAGAGAAGGACAACCCATATGCTGTACTTATATTTACATATCAAGAAACCCAGAAGAAGGCTCTGGCCTGTTGGGTAGGGTCTATGGAAGATTTTATAGGATGACATGAACAAGAATTGCACATGAAGGGAAAGCACAAATGGGTGCCTGCTCTTTTGTAGGGAATACCCATAACAATGGGACCACAGACCTACTGGGCTATTAATGTATTCTATCTATTCTTCTCATTTAAATAAATCACAATGTTCCCTGGGGGAAATGTACCCAAATCCTTTTGGAATTGTTCTCACTAAGGTTGTTATAAACATTGAGGCAAGAAATGAAGTGATATATGCCCTAATCAAATAAGTTTCAGAAGTTTTTGAGATTCTAAAATGGAAGTATACCCTATGCTTTTTTTTTAGGTGTTGTTAAATAATACCCAGAATGCATATATCAGGGCACTATTTTCTTTCATTCTCTCTTTTCTCCTTTATTTCCCCTTAACTAGACATTATATGAAACACTAAAGTAGAGATAAATAATTCTTTATTAGGTATAAGTGTGTTTGCCTTCTATTCATTGGAAAATTATTGCACAAAGGGTGGTGGAAAAATACAACATTCATACAACCTCACCAACACTGAATTGCCTGAGAGACAAAAATAAGGGTTCTTAGAAATAGAAACAAAAATAGAGAGGAAGTTGTACAGACAAAGGACTCAGAGATAGAGGTTTCAGCAGGATCTGATAATAATTTTAGTTATTGTTTTGGGCTGTGAACTTCAGATCATCTTTATTATTGTTGTTTAGTCATTTTCTAGTCACTTAGGATTTTTTGTAACCCCATTCCAGGTTTTCTAGACAAAGATCCTGGAGTGGTTTTTCCAGTTCCTTTTCCAGCTCATTTTACAGATGAGGCAAACAGGGTTAAGTGACTTGCCCAGGGTCACACAGGTAGGAAGTGTCTGAGGTCAAATTTGAACTCAGGTCTTCCTGACTCCAGGCCTTGAACTTTATTCACTGTGTCACCTAGCTGCCCCAGATCATCTTTAGTCCTTTAGGAAGCGAATTGTCAGACTGTTCAAAGCTTTTTCAGTTGTTCTTTGTATTCAAGCCTTTTGAAACTTTGCTCTGAATGGAACAGGGAAAGTAGCTCATCCCAACTGTTCTCTGGGCTGCAAGATGATAACTAAAGCAGAACTGTCTCCAGAGACCAGATGAAAACAAGACAAGGGCCCAATTTTCTTCTACCTTATTTTATAGTATAACTCTATTATTGGGGTACACAATGGATAGAATGCCAGCCCAGAGGACTCATCTTTCTGAGTTTACACCTACTATCTTTGTGACCCTGGGCAAGTCACTTAACCCTGTTTGCCTCAGTTTACCTCATCTGTAAAATGAGCTGGAGAAGGAAATGGCAAACTACTTCAGTATCTCTATTAAGAAAACTCCAAATGGGGTCATAAAGAGTCAGATACAACTGAAATGACTGAACAACTGCTGCACTAGTGTATATGAAATAAGTGGAGACAGAGACAGGAAGTTCCAGCACAATTATTGAATTTGTGGTAAATTCTAATAGAAATAAAGTATTTGAATTTCATAATAATTATATGATTAGTGATACAATTCCTTTGTATCAGACTGTTAATCAGTAAAGTCCTAAGAAGCTGATAGGGTGATATTCTGACAAAACATGTCCGGAAAATCAACTCTAACAGCTGATGAGCACACACAAAGCAATACAAATACCTTAACGCCTCCTGGCAGCAGAAAATTTGCAGCTACAAGGAAAGAAAAGTCAGGATGTTCCTGGAAGCACTGCAGTTCCACCACAACAATTTCTTTCTCTCCCTCTGACTCAATCTGGAAAAGGCACAGTATGATATTCTAAATTATGTCACTTTTTATGCTTATATATATATATATATATATATATATATATATATATATATATGTGTGTGTGTGTGTGTGTGTGTGTGTGTGTGTGTGTGTGTGTGTGTGTGTGTCTGTGTGTATATATATATATGTGTATATAGCTAGATAAATATACACACATCTATCTATCTATCTATCTATCTATCTATCTATCTATCTATCTATTCCCTCCAACTACCCTAATACTGAGAAAGGTCTCATGAGTTACAAATAACATCCTTCCATGTAGGAATGTAAACAGCTAAACTTTAATAAGTTCCTTATGATTTCCCTTTCTTGTTTGCCTTTTTATGCTTCTCTTGCTTCTTGTATTTGAAAGTCAAATTTTCTATTCAGCTCTGGTCTTTTCATCAAGAATACTTGAAAGTCCTCTCTTTCATTGAATATCCATATTTTCCCATGACATATTATACTCAGTTTTGTTGGGTAGGTGATTCTTGGTTTTAACCCTAGCTCCTCTGACCTCTGGAATATCATATCTAAGCCTTTCGATGCCTTAATGTAGAAGTTGCTAGATCCTGTGTTATTCTGAATGTGTTTCCCCAATATTCAAATTGTTTCTTCCTGACTGCTTCTAATATTTTCTCCTTGACCTGGGAATTCTGGAATTTGGCTATAATATTCCTAGGAGTTTTCTTTTTGAAATCTTTTTCAAGAGGTGATCTTTCAATTCTTTCCATTTCTATTTTACCCTCTGGTTCTAGAATATCAGGGCAGTTTTCCTTGAAAATTTCTTGAAAGATGATGTCTAGACTCATTTTTTGATCATGATTTTCAGTTAGTCCAATAATTTTAAAATTATTTCTCCTGGATCTGTTTTCCACATCAGTGGTTTTTCCAATGAGATATTTTACATTGTCTTCTATTTTTTCATTTTTTGTTTTGTTTTAGAATTTCTTGATTCCTCATAAAGTCATTAGCTTCTATTTGCTCCATTCTAATTTTTTTTTAAATTTTAAGCTTTTATTTTGCTTTCTGGAGAGCAATTGGGGTTAAGTGACTTGCCCAAAGTCACACAGCTAGTAAGTATGTCAAGTATCTGAACCCAGATTTGAACTCAGGTCCTCCTGACTCCAGGGCCAGGGCTCTATTCACTGTACCACCTAGCCACCCCTCTCCATTCTAATTTTTAAGGAATTATTTTCTTCAGTGAGCATTTGGACCTCCTTTTTCCATTTGGCCAATTCTGATTTTTAAGGCATTCTTCTCCTTATTGGCTTTTTGGACCTAACTTTTGCCATTTGGGTTAGTCTATTTTTAAGGTGATATTTTCTATAACATTTTTAGGGTCTCCTTTAGCAAGCCATTGACTCATTTTTCATTATTTTCTTGTATCACTCTCATTTTTCTTCCCAATTTTTTCTCTACTTCTCTTACTTGATTTTCAAAATCCTCGTTGAGCTCTTCTATTAACAGCGACCAATTAATATTTTTCTTAGAGGCTTTGGATGTAAGAGCTTTGACTTTGTTGTCTTTTTCTCATTGTATGTTTTGATCTTCCTTGTCACCAAAATAAGATTCTATAGTTTGATTTTTCCCTCTGTTTATTCATTTTCCCAGCCAATTACTTGACTTTTTAGCTCTTTGTTAAGGTAAGATTCTATTTCCAGGAGAATACATTGTTCCAAGCTTCAGGGGTTTTATGCAATTGTTTTCAGAGATATTTCTAAGGACCGGGAAATTTTCAGTTCTTCCAAGGTTGTATGTTCAAAGGAGAGGTGTTTACTCCTCTCTTGGGATGCTCTGTGGTCTTGTCTATGAGTGACCACAAACACTCTTTTCTACCTTGGAACTTTGAGGAGGATTCCCTCTCCACCATCACCACAAGCTCTAGCACACCAGCGTACCTCTTCACCCCAGGACTGCGACCCAAGCATGGGCAAAGCAAGAGAATCCTGACTCAGCACTAGCAAAGATATCCCTGCAATCCTCCTCTGACCAGTTGCTTGATCTCCCACCATCTTGGGCTGAGACCTCAGGAAGCAGTCACTGCTGCTACTGCTGCTGCGCTCCTCTCTCACCCAGGTCTGACAGACCTTTCCTACTGATCATCCAAATTGTCTTAGGTATTTGTGGGTTGAGAAGACTGGAAACCACCAGCTGTCATTGATTCAGTCCCCTAAGGCCTGTTCCAGGTTTGCTGGGCAGCCCAGTCTGTGGAGCCCATGATGGACTGCACTCTTCTCTCAGATTGGTGCAATAGACCTTTCCTGTCAACCTTTCGAGTTGTCTTGGGCTGGAAATTTGTTTTACGCTGCTATTTTGTGGGTTCTGCTGCTCCAGAATTTGTTTAGAGTCATTTTTATAGGGATTTAGTGGGGTTCAGGGCTCAGTTTTTAAAAGAATGTTATTTGATGTAGAATTCTGGGTTTGGCTCTACTGTAGATTTCTGTGTAGGGATTTTGCACTCCCGGAACTCTGGAAATAGTTTTCAGATGCAGATAAGAGGAAATTGAGGAAGGGAGGGAGGATAGATGTATTAACTCTAAGGACTGAATAGTGGTGCTGGCCTGGAGTCAGCCCCACCTGTTCTTTGAATTTACCAGTAGTGAGTCTTGGGGGAGTTACTGAACCTTTCAGTGCCTCAGACAACTCTCCCAGACTAGAGTTACAGAAAAAGTGCCAACAGGCATGGATGGTGGGGGCTCCTACCTGGAAGCTTTCCTACACTGATGAAATAACAATTCTAGTTTAAAAAAACAACAACAATAAAGTGGTTCTGAAGCAGTCTTCTGATGCCTGAGTTCATCAGAGGATCCTGATTTTGAAAAACAAAACTCTTTTTCTAAATCCAACTGCTATTAAAATTTAATATGGCTTTATGAAATCTATTCTTTAAGCTGAGGATACTGAGGCTTTCAAAATCAGTAAGAAAAATTATTAAACAAAATATTTTAAAACTATTAATTTCACGTACTAGAAATTAAATTCTTACTTTTTCTAGGATGCTATACTTTGCAACTTCAAAATCTTGAGGAACATAAGGAATTCTGTTGTCTTCTGTACAAAATCTGAAATTTAAACAATAATTTCTTAAACATTAAAGTGTTTTTGAGCAAATTTTGCATTGCCATAAATATTTTTATGGTAGAGTTCTTTTCTGGTTGATTCACTAGCTCATAAATACATTGACCTACATCCCATTTAAGTAGAAAGAAGCTTTAGAAGTCAACCAGATCAACTGCCATCTTTTATAAGTGACATCATATCTCTGTCTGTTGCCCATTTATGCATTATCACAATGGTTGAGACTGCCAAATAATCCATATTCCTGCACCATATATATTAAAACATCCTGAATATTTGTATTAGACTGAATTAATAGGACAGAGATAAGTTTTTCCTGAGAGAAATTTATATGACAAAATGTCATACAATGTAAAGTAGAACAAAAATTTGTAAAATGAGCCTGAGAAATTGGTCTTAGTGAGACAAAGTCTAGGTTGTAGACCCTGTTCTAGATTTTATCCTTTCTTCATACTGAGAGGTAGCATGGCTTAATGGATAGAGCTGGCCTCTAAGTGAGAAAACCTGGATTGGATAAAAATCCCCCTTTTGACATCACTGGTTTTGTTACCCTGGGCAGGTCAGTTAAACTTCTCACTACTCTAGGCAACTCTAAGACTTTAAGTTATAGAGAGATTGCTGCCCTGCTTTAATAGAAGGAGCTTCTTCACCCAAGAAGTTCCTATACCAATGAAATCACAGGCTGTCTCTATCACTTCATTTACTCTATTTCCTCTTCTACCTCCTTCTACTAATGCTAAAATAAGTAATTTTTATACACAATTTATGTAAAAGATTTTAGGTTTGCTTTGAGAAAGAATAATTCACATTAACCCTCACAAAATCCTTTGGCAGGAGGATGCCAGTATTTACTTTAGTAGATGATGTAGAGAGAGAACAAATAAATGCCTTGATTGAGGTAATTCAGTGGGGGCAAAGACAGTGGTAAAGCTAGGATCAGAATCCAAATCTATTGACTGAGATTTTACTGAGAAATAAAATAAATCATTAATACTTCAAGTAAAACAGATTAAATTAAAACAGAGGACTACATGAACATTTGGATGTACAACAATATCTCTTTAAAAACTAGTAACAGGGTTTGGCACAGGTCCAAACCAGTTAAAAAGGAGGCACTCACCGGGGAGATGCTAGGGATTTGTTTCTGTGAGACAGGAGACCTGGCACAAGGACATTCTGCACTGGCCTACCATGGTTGGGAGCAACCTCTTTGCATTGGCTGGTAGCCAGTACTTGGTGAGTAGCCACAACTGGTTGCTTTTAACACTCCCTGAATGGGAGAGCCTCTCTTTTCTTTTCTTTTTTTGACTTAAAAAAACTGTTAAATTTATTTTGTTAAATATTCCCCAATTACCTGTAAAAAGTAGTATTCAATTTTGAAAAAAATTGAATTCCAAATACTTCCCCTCTCCTTCCCCTTCCCCCTTTCATCCCCATTTAGAAGGCAAGCAATATGATATTGATTATACATGTGAAGTCATGCAAAACATATTTACAAATTATCCATGATCTAAAAAAAGACCCCCCCCCTTCCCCTACAGAAATGAAAATTAAGGAAAGTTAAAAAAAGTATGCTTCAATCTGCACTCAGGGTCCATCAGTTCTCTCTCTGGAGGTAGATAGATTGACTTGCTCAGAGTAGCTAAGTCTTTCACAGTTGATCATTCTTACAATATCATATAGTAGGGAGAGCCTCTCTTTTCAGTGAATGGTGCCCAGGAGTAAAGGATTCATTCACTTAGAGCAGGGCTACCATGAAGCATGCTGGGGAAAGAAAGATTTGAGGGCCATCTTACTCTCTCTTTAAACCCTGTGGTCCAACAGGCAGAGCTCTTTTGTTTTTATTTGTCCTTTATAGTTCTAAGTATGGGAAGTGAAGTCTTCAACCCTGAAGCTCAAGCCATAGGGACCTTGGATTTCAGACCCAGCAGGGAAGCCCTGATAAACCAGGGTCCTAGACACAAGCTACGAAGTGACTTGAGATTTGGATGGGACCTCTGTTTTAGGTAGCTTGGGCATATGCCAAACCTCTGTTACAGACTCTAATGGTACAAGTATTCTACTATTTGGATGAATGCACAGTTAAGCACACAAGAGTGTACATAGAAGAAATGTGTTTACTTATTGTGCTCCACAATCTCTTCATTCTTCTTGGTGGTTCTATGCAAGTCATCCTTGTCCACTCCTAGAACAGAAGATACGTATTTACTATTAAAGATAATTCAATTATAAATGTCTTGATAAGATATATATGGAAAAATAAATAAGGGTTCATAAAATTTGGAGCAACAAGACACATGGCCCCATGCTAGAAGACCTATTAGAATGTATCTTGTCACTGGATTTAAGCAATACAAAGGCATAAATGTACCTACATTTTCTCTGTAACACCTGAAACACACAGTGATTTCTATGAAAATGAATATTCATAACAACACTTACTGGAACTGTTTGATCTTTCAAAAGGAGGTGGAGTGACTCTTGACGATTCATTGCACTTGTAATTCTCAACACTTAAGAGCTCTCCTTGTTTGAGGCAGTCCCATAAAAAATCTATGCTTGCAATGGAGATATGATACTCCTGGACAATACTCAGCTCACCAGAGCTCAGAATAGCATCATTATCTAAGATGACATGTGTGCACTGAAAAAAGTAGAGGAGAATCAATCTATTATGCATTCACTAAAATCTGACCTGTATTTCTTAATAATTTCCCCCTTTAAAAGCTATGTCCGAAAGTTACTTTGCAGTGAATTTCTCAGATTTAAGAAACAGCTCTTAGAAAATAAAATAATCTCAGGGTACACAAAAGAAAATACTTTCATAACATTTAGTGATTCTAAATTTATTTTATTTTCATTTTATTCTATTCTATTGGAAAGTGATAGAATACTCACTAGGTAAACTGAATCTGACTGAGTGAATTAACTTCTTAGCTAGAAAGTAGGTGAGTAAGGTGGTAATGAGGGAAGGGCCCACAGTTCTGTCTCAGATGTGGGTAAATCAGAATATTGTATTTTGTAGAGCTTTAGTGTCAAAAAGAATTTTAGATGGCATCTGATGCAAAAGGTAAAGAAGCTACTTGAAGTTTTAGATCCCTTCTAAATGAATTAATCAATAAGCATTTATTAAGCACCTACTACATTCTAGGCACTGTGTGGGGCATGGGGGAAAATATAAATAATGAATGATCCCTATTTTAAGGCAATCAATTGTAAAGGGGAAGACAAAAAATATATAAGTATATGTAGAACAAATATAAATAAATGTAAAGTAGTTAAATACAAAATAGTTTGAGAGGGAAGGCACAAGCAATTATATGGCATCAGGAAGGATTTCATTTTGAAGATGATGATGAAGTTACATTTTGAAGAAAGAAAGGGACTCTGAAGTGAAGGTGAGGTGAGTAGAGCATTGTGGGCGGGAGTGCATCGTGGGTGAAAAGGTAGTGGGAAGCAGTACAGAGACAATGAGGCAAGAGATGGACTGAAGTGTGTGAAAAAGAGTAAAGGCCAGTTTGAAAACATCACAGAGTAAAGAAAGGTAATGACCAATGAAGGTGGAAAGGCTGTTTGGGCTAGTATGTGAAGGGTTTGAAAGGTAAACGGAGGAATTTGTACTTGATACTAGAGACAATAGGAATGTTGTGGTCAGACTTGCATCCAAGTAAAATTACATTGGAAGTAGGAGTTAGGATAGATTGGAGTGGGGCGAAACTTGAGGCAGGTGGGGAGACCAATTAGGAAATGATGAGGGCTTCAATTAACCTAATGTGTGAATGTCTGAGTAGAGAGAGGGGTCTAATGCTAGAGATGTTGTGGATGGACAAGATGTGCTAACTGAGTAGATGTGTGGGAAACTCAGGAGTTGAAAATAAGCCAACCTGGGACGTGGAAGGATAGTGTTGCCTTTGTTAGAAATAGCAAAATTTGAAAGAGGGAAGCATTTGGGGAAAAGAAAATGAATTTACTTTTGGACATGTTAAAGTTAAGATGTCTCTAGAATGTCCAATGTGAAATGTCTAATTAAGCAATTTATGATTTGGGACTGAGATTTAGGGAAGATAGTGGGGAAGATCTTCGAGTCACTTGCCTGGTGATTATGGTTAAACATGCTGATGAGGTTATGGAGAGTATATAGGAAGAAGAGGGTCTACAAGAAAATTCTGGGGGATACCCCACAATTAGGAAGCATGATGTGGACAATAAGCTAGCCAGAAAAGGATACAGAATAACAGTAGTAATATTAACAAATAACATTTATATGGTGCTATGCATTTTGTAATTATCTTATTTGATCTCACAACAATGAGTAGGTGCTATTATTACCCCCATATTACAGATTAATAACTGAAGCGAACAGAGGTTAACTGACTTGCCGAGGGTCACACAGCTAGTTAATGAAGTCAAATTTTAACTTCTATCTTCCTGACTCTAGCAGAACTACTCTATCCACTGTGCCACCTAGCTGCCTAGGAGTAGTTATCCTCTTAAACACCACTGGTAATGAGAAACTATTTCTTAAGGCATCAAATTCCATTTTTGGACAGCTCTGATTACCAGATAGCTTCTCTTTATGTTGAACTGAAACCTGCCACCCTGTAACAATATCATTTCTGATTATAGTAATATTACTCTTAATCTATAAAAAAAATTAGTATTACATGAAATATTTTTCTCAAGTCTCATTCTTCTACAAAATTCCTCAATTTTGTTGAGGGAGCTGACAAGTTCTTCCTTGTTCTCCATATTCATTCTTGACTATTTCTTCCCCCTCACACTTCATCCCTTCCAATCCTCCCTAAGACTCTTGGATCCCTCCTTTTCTCATCATTCACAAAGACTCCACTCTAGCTTAGGCCCTCATCACCTCTACAATGAGGGCTAGAAAGGCTTTGCATAGGAGATGAAAGCTAAACTGAAGCTTGAAGGAAGCTAGGTAGTCTAATAAGCAGAGATGAGGAATAGGTGCATTCAGATTATCCTTTGATATTTGTACATTCAGCAGAAACTGGGAAGTTTGGAGGAGGGAAAGATTTTTGGGGAAAAGATAAGTATAATTATTATTAAGCATAAATATTATAGTATTCATATTGTTTAATATATTTGATATACTGACACTTCATTTATATATACTAAATTGCATATATAATAAAAGATGACATGAGAACAGGATTCCATTTCAATATGAAAAAGAGTCTCCTAACTTGAGTTGTCCAAAAGTAGAACTGGTTGACTGGGAAAATAGTGAGTTCCTTATCATACAGGTCTTTAAGCACCTGGATAGTCACTTTTTTTGCTAATACTTTTTTTTTTGTTCAATACATAGAAAAATAGCCCTCCCCTCAAGAAAAAAAAATTGGCAAGGGAAATTATGTAATTATAATTTTTACCTTTTAAAGATATTATCTTTTAAAGAACCTGTATTTAATGATCAATAAAGATTATGCAAAGACATAAAATAATGAAATACAACACTGAAAGCTGAAAAACTTCACAACTACTAAAATATCTAGTAAGACATGACCTCCTAGTGGTGGTTAGAATCATACATCAGAAGCTCACTATCTCTAAAATATTTGGCCCACAAGACATCTCAACAGAATAATCTGTTGTCAACTCTGATTGAATATAATGAAGATGACTCCAAAGCCTTCTCTTCCTAATTTCACTATAGGGAAGCACCAAAGTTTATCTGATAAATGAAGACAGGATGCTCCAGAATTTATCTTTGCCCCTTATTCTGCATATTCAGTCTCTTGATGAATCATGCTGCTGTTTTCTATACATTGGAAATAAAACTTTTTCTTCTATCCCCTACTGCCATGGCTTTTGCCTATGTCCTGGTCAAATGACTAAATGAGGTTTTGCAAACCTTAAAGCTCTATATGTATGACTTTTTATTTTCTTGGCTCCCTCATATGATTAATGAGTTCCTGTCCAGAACTTCCACCCAAGAAAGGACCTAGGCCAACGATGCTCTAACTTGGCACTACTCCTGATCTCCTGATTTTACCTCTTTCCTCATCCCCACTTCCTCTATTTAGTTCCTTTTTTTGTGCTATCATTTGGTGTTAAACTGCGAGGTTACTGGCGGCTAGGGATTATCTTTCTGTTTTGTATTCCCAGGACTCAGTACAGTGCTTGGCACATCATAGGTGTTTAATAAATGTTTATTAACTGACTGTTAGAGGCCCTAGATATCTTTTTTCCTAGATTATTCCAGCTTTCTTCTTGATTTATTCCCTTACCTAGTGTTCTTCTTCTCCAGAACAGAACTGAATTTTTTGGTTTATCTCCCTAACCAAATGATATGATCTCTTAATTCCTTGTGATGGCTTCTCAATGTTTTAAAGATCTTAAGATTATCTAAAGTTTAATTAATACCTTACGGGTTAGTACAGAGGAAATATTTCCATTGTTTTTCTTAATATTAGCTCTTAGGAGTTTCTTCTGCTTGCACTGTAAACTGTCATCTTTCAAATAGAATCTGTAATTTGTAAATATTCCCATGGTTATCCTGTAAAAAAATGCAGAGAGGTCAAGTGAGCAGAACTAGAAGAACACTATATACCATAATAACATTGATATTGTTACAATATTGTAACAATGATCAATAACAATGTGAAAGACTTACCCATTCTGATCAATTCAATGATCCAAGACAGTTCCAAAGAACTCATGATGAAAAATGCTGTCCATCTCCAGAGAGAGATGAATTCTAAGTATAGACTAAAGCATATTTTTTCACTTTCTTTTTCTTTCTTTCAACTATTTATTTGTTTATTCATTTATATGTTTTGCAAAATGATTGTTTAGAAATGTTTTGTATGACTTCACATGTATAACGGGTATTCTATTGCTTGCCTTTTCAATGAGTAGGGGAGGGGCTGGAAGGAAGGACAGAATTTGAACTTCAAAATTTTAAAACTGAACACAAATTAAATCAATAAATGAATAAAAATAATACAGATGTATTTTATACATTAATATACATGATTATTTCATTTTAATTTTTAAAAAATAGAGGCAAGTGCTAGTCTAACTCAATTTAAGAATGTTTCTGTAAATAAAGATGCTTTTTGTTTTAGGAACTGAAAATGAGTTTAAGAGATAATCTCTTTATAAATTTACTTTGTTCAATTTTTCTGATTTGGACGAATATAATTATTACTAAATTTAGGTGGAGCTGTATGCAAAAAACATATAGCCCACTGAGTCTTACATCCATTTTACCATCACAAAAATAGTTACTTTACAATTATAAGCTAAAATGTGCTTGTTGTGGTATAATGGAACAATAAGAGTCATTCAGTCCAACCTGCTCATTTTATAGGTGAGAAAGTCAAAGATCAAAGAGAGGAAAGGACCTGTCCCAAGTTCTGGCAGGAGGCTGTTATCTGTCCCCAAGTCCTTGGACTCCATGGGGTCTACCCATTGCACTATACCTTCTGACTACCTTTGAGATCTGGGTTGAACACATATTGAATCCAAAATAATACATGAGTCTCTAATAAGATCATAATGAAGATATATAACAAATTTTGGCTGAAGGTCAGTGACATGATTTAAAATTATTTATATATTTTTATTTTTAAACAATGAAAAATAAAAATTATGTGGAAATATAGGAGTTTTACGGGAAATAAATCTGGGTCTTTCCAGATTTCTATAAATATACTCTATAAATTCGGGTAGTATTTTATCTCCTTTTTAGTTAAGAACTTTAAAAAAAGTAATCTTAGGGAATTATTTTTAGTGGCAATGAGTCAGTAAAATTCAAACATTGAAGTAGCTACTTGATGAGAAATGACCAAGATGCTTGTGAAAATTTAAACTTACTTTAATGCATCACAGAGTCCTATATATATAATTATTTCTTAGCAAATTAAATAATTTAATGATAATTAATACACATATATGTTTAAACAATAAATCAGAAGATAACTGATCTAATTCAAATTTAAATCTTTCCCATTTAGTGGCTTAATTTATTAGTTTTCCAAGTGTGGGCCAGAAGATCAAAATAATGCTAAGATCTTTTTAATTTTTAAATAACAAATATCAATAAAATGGCCTCCATAAGAAAGAGTTAATTAAGGTTCTTATTAATTTTTAAGAGTGTAAAGGAGTCCTTACACTCTTTGAGGCCAAAAATTTGAGAACTGCTGGCTTATGTTATCCCCTTCCTGTTACAGTTATGATTTGGTTAGTTAAAGATCACTTAGTACAGATGGTTGATTTCAACTGTCTTATAATTACTCTTTTTAAATTTACATATAGCTTAAATACTAGCTGGAAGATGCTATAAAATATATTTATGATTAGAATTAAAGAATAGGGAGTAGAAGCACAAACTTGGCATGGGCTTCTGCTCCAATCACTTCCACTACATGTAAAAAAATGACTCTAAACAAACTTTAGAGCTACAGAACCCACAAAGTGACAGAGAAACAAATCTCCCACTGAAGGAAGACCTGCAGGTGGACAGGAAGGGTCTATAGCACTGAGCTCGGACCTTAGTGCAGTCTGGTGTGAGCCACATGGTTCTAGCCCCAGGGTGGCTCCGACCAGGAGCTGCCAGAACAAACTTCAGGAGAGTAAATCATCAGTAACTGTGTTGGGTTCCAGACTTCTCAACACATAAAAACAAAAGACTAAGTAAAAGGTCAATGTGGAACTCTCTTGGAACAGGGAGGGACTGAAGAGCATGGTCTGGCCCCTCCCTTGGGGGGCAAGAAGCAGCAGAGATACTGTGGCTTCAGCTGCTGCAGCCTGGCTGCCTCAGGAGTTCCTGTCCTGCAGATTGTAGGGGAACCAAGCCACCATTCAGAGGATAATCGCTCTTGATTTAACCTGCTTGGATCTGGATGGCAGTCTTGGGTGGGGTCCTGGGGTGTGTGACCAATGAGCCAGAGCTTGTGGGGGCTATAGAGACAGTACCCAATTAATAGCCTCGGCAGCTGCAAAAACCCCAGCAATTTGGAACATAGCTCTCTCCATTCTGGAAGCAGAGTTCTACTGTGACAAAGAGCTCAAAAATCAAGTAATTGGCTGGCAATATAAGCAAGCAACAGAAGCACAAACAGACCATAGAATCCTTTTTGGGGGACAAATAGGATCAAGGCATGGAATGGGAGGAAGACTAGAATGGTAGCTATATGGAGAAAAGGGGATATATCTAAAAAGTTTTATAAATTTAACAAGATTCAGCAACAGATTGGTTATGCTGGATGAGTGAGAGTAAGGAATTAAAAATCACACTAAGGGGGCAACTAGGTGGTGCCATGAATAGAGCACTGGCCCTGGAGTCAGGAGGACCTGAGTTCAAATTTAGCCTCAGACACTTAACACTTACTAGCTGTGTGACCTTGGACAAGTCACTTAACTCCAATTGCCCTGCCTTTCCCCCTCCAAAAAAAAAAATCACACTAAAGTTGTGAATGTGTGTAAATGAGAGGATGGTAGTACCCTCAACAATAATAGGAAAATTAAAATTGGAAGAGGAGAGAGTTTTGGGAAAAGATGATGAGCTCTGCTTTACACATATTAATTTGAGATGCTTCTGAGACATCCAGTTTAAGAAGTCCAAAAGGCAGTTAGTAATACAGTACTGTTGATCAGGAGGGTGAGTAGGGACAGATTCAAGAATCACCTACATAGAGATGACAATTTAACCTAGGGAAGCTGATTAAATCACCAAGAGAGCTAATAAGGAAGGGAAAGAGAAGAAAGCCTACCAAAAGGTATTGGGGTGGAGTGGGGGAAAACACCTATAGTCAGAGGATTTGAAACAGACTAAGAAATAAAGTCTGGAGGAGTGGTCAGACCAGGAGGGAGCTGAGTCAAAATAATTTAGAGAGTAAAGAATAAGAAAAAAAGATGAAGTTAAGAAGAATGAAGACTGAAAAAAGGACAACAGATTCAACAGCACGATCACTAATAACTTTGGAAAGGGCAGTTTCAGTTGAATGATGAGTTCAAAAGCCAGATAGAGTATTTAGATGAATAAGAAGAGAGAGAGTAGAGGCACCTAGTATATATGTATTTCTCAAGAAGTTTTGCCAAGGAGAGGAAGGTTATAGAATGCTAATTGGTTAGAATAGCACAATCAAATAAGGGATTTTAAAGCATTTTTTAAAAAGTAATCAGGGGCAGAGTCAAGACAGCAGAGTAGAAACAGGACTTCTGTGTGGCTCTGGCTTCCACCTCCTCCAATTCATGTAAAAAATGACTCTAGACAAACTTTGGAGCTACAGAACCCATAAAATGACAGAGAGAAGCTAACCTCCCTCTGAAGACAGCCCAGGAGGCCAGCAGGACGGGGCCAGCACAGCATTCTGGCAGCCGAGCCAAGCTGAGCCTAGACCAGCCTAAGCTGGAGCTTTTAGCCTCAGGAAGGCCTGACCAGCCACAGGCTGGAGGGACTTCAGAATACCAGCAGCTGTGGCTGTTTCCAGAATTATAAACCCATAGATGCCAAAGACAAAGTGAGAGATCAGTGTAGACTTTGCAGGAACAGGTACTTCAGGAGTGTGATTGGCCTTTGCTCCTGGGGAAAGAAGAAGCTGAGGCTCCAAGGCCATGCTGCTTTAGAGCTCCTGGCCTGCAGATTGTAGGGGGACCAAGTGACCAGTCTGAGGGGTAATCACTCTTGCTCTAACCTGCTTGGATCTGGACTGCTGTCTAGGGTGGAGGTCCTGGGGTGCATGACCAGTTTGCCAGAGCATGTTGAGGCTTCAGAGAGGGCAGCCAACTAATAGCTCCAGCAGCTGAGAAAATCCCAGAGATTGGGACAAAGCTCCCCTCTCTGGTAGCAGAGTTCTACTGTGGCAAAAAGCTCAAAAGTCAAGTAATTGAGTGGTAACATGAGCAAACAAGGGTAGCAAGGCAAGCACAGTAATCCTGCTTTGGACTCCTTTTTTGGGGACAAAAAGGATTGGGGCATGGAACAGGAGGAAGACAGTGAAGTCAGAACTCCTGCACCAAAAGCTTCCAAGAAAAGAATAAGCTGCTTATAGGCCATAGAAGGGCTTAAGAAGGATTTTGAAAACCAAATAAGAGAAGTTGAGGAAAAATTGGGAAGAGAAATGAGAAGGATGCAAGAAAATTATGAAATGAGAGTCAAAAACCTGACTAAAGAAAATGACACCTTAAAAATAGACTAACTCAAATGGCAAAAGAGGCTCAAAAAGGCAATGAGGAGAAGAATGCCTTAAAAAGCAGAATTTGCCAGATGGAAAAAGAATCTCAAAAGCTCACTGAAGAGAATCATTCCTTCAGAATTAGATTGGAGCAAATAGAAGCTAGTGACTTTATGAGAAATCAAGATACTATTAAACAGATCCAAACAAATGAAAAGTAGAAGGCAATTTGAAATATGTCATTGGAAAAACCACTGATCTGGAAAATAGATCCAAGAGAGATAATTATTGGACTACCTGAAAGTCAAGATCAAAAAAAGAACTTAGAAATCATCCTTCAAGAAATTCTCAAATAAAATTGCCTGTATGTTTTAGAACCAGAGGGCAAAATAGAGGTTGAAAGTATCCACTGATCACCTCCTGAAAAAGATCCCCAGAAGAAAACTCCTAGGAATATTATAGCCAGGTTCCCGAGTTCCCAGATCAAGGAGAAAATATTACAGGCAGCCAGGAAGAAACAATTTCAATATTGTGGAAACACAACCAGGATAATACAGGATCTGGCAGCTTCTACACTAAGGGATCAAAGGGCTTGGAATATGATATTTTGGAGGTCAAAGGAGCTGGGATTAAAACCAAGAATCACCTACCCAGCAAAACTCAGTATCATGTTTCAGGGAAAAATATGGTCATTCAATGGAATAGATGACATTCAAGTATTCTTGATAAAAAAACAAAGTTGAATAGAAAATTTGACATTCAGATACAAGAAGCATGAGAAGGTAAACAAGGAAAAGAAATCATAAGGAACTTATCAAAGTTAAAGTATTTACATTCCTATATGGAAAAACGATAATTGTAACTTATGAAACTTTTCTTAGTATGAGAATAGCTGAAGGGAATAGAAATGTGTACATATATATGTCTATATAGGAGAGTATATGGGCATATGAACACATATGTGAGTGTGTGTATATATGTGTACAGGTATACATAGACGGAGGGCACAGGACCAATTGAATAGGATGGGATGATACTTAAAAGGTGAAATTAAGAGGTAAGAGAGGAATATAATGAAAGGAGATGGGGAGAGACAGAATGAGGTAAATTATCTCATATAGAAGAGGCAAGGGAAAACTGTTACAATGGAGGGGAAGAACAGGAAGGCAAAAGGGAATGAGTCAACCTTATTCTCATTGAATTTGGCTTAAGAAGGGAATGACGGTGCGGCTAGGTGGCACAGTGAATAGAGCGCCGGCCCTCCGACACTTAATCCGCACAAACAAAAACCTAGCCGTGTGACCTTGGGCAAGTTACTTAACCCCAATTGCCCTAAAGGGGCGGCTAGGTGGCGCAGTGAGTAAGAGCACCGGCCTCGGAGTTTGGATGACCCGAGATCAGATCCGGCCTCAGAAAATGAGCACCCACGCATAAATAATGACTAGCCGTGTAACCTTGAGCAAGTTACTTAACCCCTTTAAAAAAAAAAAAAAAAGAAGGGAATGACATACACACTAAATAGTGTATCTCACCCTACAGGAGAGTAGGTGGGAAGGGGATGAGAGAGGGATAATGGAAGGGAGGGCAGGCTGAGGGGGAAGGAAGTTGTAAGCACCCACTTTTGAAAAGGGACAGGATCAAAGTAGAGAACAGAATAAGTTTCGGGTGCAATAGGATGGAGGGAAATATAGTAAGTCTTTCACAATATATCCACTATGGAAATGTTTTGCTTAGCTACACATGTACAACCTATATTAATTGCTTATCTTCCCAGTAAGGTGGGTGACAAGGGAGGAAGGGAAATATATACTATTATTACTATTACTTTACATGCAACTGGGAAATAAGATATACAGGCACTGGGGCATAGAGATCCACCCTGCCCTACTGGAAAGTCAGAGGGGGATGGGAGAAGATATTGGAGAGAGCAGATTGGGGGAGGGGATATTCAGTTGGATTGCTATTTTGGGGTGGTGGAGAGGGGAAATGGGGAGAAAACTTGTAATTCAAAATCTTGTGGAAATGAATGATATAAACTAAAAAATAAAAAAGAGAGAAAAAGAAAAAAAGAGAAAAAAGTAATCGGCAATTTAACCATGTTTGGTACTCCAATAAACCCTCTAGATCTAATCTAATCTGTCCATTAATAAAACTGTAACTAAACCAATCCTTATTAGTCAATTTCTAATATAGTTTACCTTTGGGATAGAATTTTTCAGGGCATCAGGATAAGGCTTAATTACCTATCTTTAGAATTTGTGGTGGTGGTGGGTTGTCATGGAAGCAGTAGATTAATTGGCATATTCTTTAATTTTGATTTCTGATGAATTTTAGAATGAATTATTAAAGATATAGTTAAGGAACATCTAGGAAGTAGTGGTACTCCTTGCTAAGATGGCTGCCTGAATGGGAGGCAGGTCTACCAGGTCCTATAAAGCCATTCCAACTCAATACTTAAATTCACCAAAACTGAATAATAATCAATAAATTGATGAGAATACCACTTCTAGGTCTGTACCCCAAAGAGATCATAAAAATGGGAAAGGGACCCAACGTGTACAAAAATGTTTATAGTAGCTCTTTTTGTGGTGTCCAAGAATTGGAAATTGAAGGGGTACCCATCAGTTGGGAAATGGCTGAACAAGTCGTGGTATATGATTGTAAAGGAATACTCTTGTTCTATAAGAAATGATCAGCAGGTGGACTTCAGAAAAACCTGGAAAGACTTACACAAACTGATACTGAGTGAAGTGAGCAGAACCAGAAGAACATTGTACATAGTAACAGCAACACTGTATGATGACTAACTTTGATAGACTTACCACTTCTTAGAAATTCAAGGATCTAAGACAACTGCAAAAGACTCATGATGGAAAATGCTATCCACATCCAGAAAAATAACTATAGAGTCTGAATACAGATCAAAGCATACTATTTGCTCTCTCTCTTTTTTTTGGTTTCTTCTTTTTCATGGTTCCTCCTATTGGTTCTCACTCTTCCTTACAACATGACTAATGTGAAAATATGTTTAATATGAATGTATATGTAGAGCGTATATTAGATTACATGCTGTCTTGGGGTGGGGAGAAAAAGGAAGGGGAGAAATTTTGGAATGTAAAATCTTACAGAAATGAATGTTGAAAACTAAAAATAAATTAATATTAAAAAAAGAAATCTATGAAAAACTACAATAAATTATTTCTTCCACCCTAGAATTTGAAGTCAGGCAGAAGCCTAAGAGCAAGAAGAAAAAAATTCCTCCAACAAAACCAGTGTTAGTGAAGTAGAGCCTCCTAGGGTGACCAAAGATGTAAGAGATGGAACTTACAATGCTCTGTATCTTAAGGCAGCAAGAGCTGAAGGCTCCCCTAAGAAAGGCCATGAATGGTTAGTAAGACTCTGGGTAGGGGTCTTAAAGTCTTGGGTAGCTATAGTGGGTGACCAGCATGATTTTGCAGCACTCTGATCAGGATAGCCTAGGCACAGAGCCTAGGAAGCACCTAATGCCTAAGAGAGACTTGAAAAAGATCTGAAGATCCAACACCCTCAACCTCAAAGATCCAAGGAGGAATAACCTTGGGAGGTGGAAGTCAATATAAGAAGTCAGGGGACTTAGAGTGAGACTGTACAGTGTTGACAATCTCACCCAAAAGAATATTGGGGAGGAACCTGACCTTGGCATGAAGGCCCAATTCAAGAACTAAAGCTGGAGTGATGAACAAATGAAAGAATACACTAACAAGTAGCAAGAATTATTGCAAATGTATAGATCCCTAACTAGGAAGTACTGATTCTATAAAAACTAAAATCAGGAATTTAAAGGAAAAAATAGATTTTCACAAAAACTGAATGAATACCTATCTAGGAGAAATGAAATAAGAGATTAAAAAAAATGAAATAAAACTCTGGACAAAAGAACTGGAAGGAGAATAAGTATCCCAGAAGAGAAAGTGGTAAATCTTACATAGGTATAGATTCCCTGAAAACTTAAATAGACCAAACAGAAACCAATTATTCAATGAGTTCAACAAGAAATATTAATATGAAATTTTTAACTTGAAAAAAATAAAATAAAAATATCTGATATTAAAAAACAACTGACTTGGAAAAAGTCAAGAAGAGAAAATTTGAAGATAACTGGACTTCCTGACAACCATGACCATTATATATTTTTTAAAAATCATTAAAGAAAAGTGACCTATTAGAACAGGAGGGCAATGTAAAGATAGAAAGAATCCATTGACCATCTTCTAAAAGGAAGCCCAAAAGGAAAAATCCTAGGAATGTCACAGACAAAATCCAGAATTCCAAAGAGGAAAAAATACTGTTAGAATCCAGAAAGAAGAAGTTCAAATATCTTCATCTGGGTCATGTCTGTTAACTATGGGTGTCCCTCAGGGTTCTGTTCTGGTTCTTCTTCTCCCTATATACTATTTCAGTTGGTGATCTTACCAACTTTCATGGATTCATTAATCATCTCTATATGAATAACTCAAATTTACTTATCCAAGCCTTAACCTCTCTGCTGACCTTTAGTCTCACTGGACATCTGACACTGGACATCCTGTAGACATATTAAATTTAATGTCATGGCAGGTGAAAGATGAAATGACTAAGCAAACAAAGGTTCGAGCTTCTGAGCATTTTGATTTATTAAGCAATGCATGCCAATTGCTTAATAAATTGGGACCAGGCCCCTTCCTCAGTTTAGGACTGGACCCCAAATGCAGAGGGAGACAGATTTTTATGTATTAAAAACAATCAATCAAATAATGCCAATTAATTAAAAGGAAACAATTAACCAGGATTACATTAGGTAATCTGGTTTCTAACTGGAGAAAAGATTAGGGACTTCCCGAGTTGGAAGAGAGTGAACAGGGACAATTCCTTGAAATTAGAAAAGCAGTGTCACATTCCCCCCGTGTCTGTGAACAAAGGAACATGCAAACAGTAATAGATTGATCAGTATGGTGCTAGTTTTCAGGTAAGACATACGGGTTGTTCGAGATGTGAGAAAACTTCTTGCATCAATCTTTAGATTTGACCAGATTTCTAGTCAGCATAATGTAGGTCTCTAAGCAATAGGAAAAGGTAGTCCAGCTTCTTATTGACACAGGGCTAGGTTCAAACAATGCAATCAGATTTTCTCCCAATTCCTACAATTGAAAGAAGTTTTCTCACAGGATAGAAACTGAACTAGACCCATAATTGAATAGAAAAGGGAACTGAGCTAGCTAAAATGAATCACAAGGCAGACCTGTGGTTCAGTGTGGGTTACCCAATTCCAACTTCCACTTTCTGTTTCAATCCTTTCAATTCCCTCACACCTCACACTGGACATTCTTGTAGACATATTAAATTAAATATGTTCCAAGTGGAGGTTGATTAGTTATGAGCATTTGAAGAAGGAAAAGGTAGGGATGGCAAAAGGAATGCAGTACTGTAAAAAGGAGGAAAAGGGGGCAAAAAGTACTATTTCCTCATCATTGGAGTTTGTTAGAATCAGTATAGAGAAAAGGGTGAGGGATGTGGCCATCCAGCGAACCTCACTCTAATCTGAAAGTGGGCAAAGGAGGGTTTAACATACACACACACACACACACACACACACACACACACACACACACACACACACTTTAATGTAGAAATACCTCAAACTCAATAGGAAAATGAGTGCAATATGGAGATTGTAATATGCAATATGTTAAGAGGGAGGAATGCTACTGGAGACAGGGACAGAGTCAGGAGCAAAAACATTTACACCCTCCCATTAGTCATCAAGATGAGATCAAATTTCATTTCCTCATTCTTATTCTTCAAGACACTCCCTTGCTTACCACCCCACAATTAAAACTTTCCTTGATATCTAGGGAACTAGGCTGTCTCTACCCACATTTTAGTTTCAGAACCACTTCTAAAAGAGGCAACTAACGATGGGGAGAAAACCCATAATCCTTTAGAGCTGAAGGGAACCTGCTAATGGGTGGGAAATCTCTAAATTTGTTCTGGATTCAGTCATAGGGCTTTGAGGGCCACAAGTTCCCCAGCCTTGTATCTAATCCAACCACTCCCTATCTGTATATGTGTGTGTGTGTGTGTGTATGTATGTATTTCTACAGGATTGTGCGTAGATACATACAAGTGTACATACATATATGCATGCATGTGTGTATGTGTATAAGATTATAGTGGAATAGTGGACAGCTAGTCTATGTTATATTCCAAACAATGGATACTCAACAAACACTAAAATTAAACATCCCACTTTTCTTTAGGTCTTCTCAAACTTCAAAACTGAAATGTTTTAAAGAACAACAAAATGTCAGGTGATAGGTTCAGTCTCATTATTTCCACACCAGCATATCAACTCCAAACTTTTCCTTTCCTTCTTAATCCTTCCTCACCACTTGAAGATAAAATAAACAATTATACCACTTAGAGGGTTATGGAAACTTAGAAATCTTCTTAAAGAGAAACTATTTAAGAACCAAGTGACCGCAAACATATGATGTATTTAAAAGATAATAATAACCTACTTTCTGAACTTAAAACATAATCAATCAGGGGAAGAGGTGGTAGTTTAAAGCCAGATGTCACAGAACATAAGTAGAAGCAAAAGCACCCTGGGAAAGCAGAGTCAAACAGTGCCTGGAAGGGGCAAGACAAGGCTGGATGTTTAAACCAGGGAAAGGAGAGATCAAATGGAGCTGAGAAAAGGGCTCATACATACCTGGCAAAGGGATTTATGCCCCTTAATCGGAGACTTTTCACTTCTCTACAGAAGAAGAAAAAAAAAACACCTCAAAACCGAAAGAAAAATCCCAGAGGCTCAGAAACACTTCCTTTCCCCTCCCAGAAAATTACGGTCAGCTGGCCTGTACTAGAGAATGGAAAGGGGCGGAGATATGGGGGCAGACTCCACCCCCCCATCCCACTCTGCTGAGAAGGGATGGCAGAGATGGGGCAACAGAGAACCTAGTAAATTAATCCCTCCTGGTGGAAAATGAAAAACACCCAAGAATTAATTCTTCAGACAAATGTCCTTCTTTGCTGGGAATGAGAAATATTTTGAAATTTGAAAATAATCATATCCTCTGGAAAGGTGATACGTGAGGCCATGCTGTAGAACACTAATGGAGGGGAGCACAAAGGTAATCAATGCATCAAAAAAGCATTACTACCGTATGGTGTTTTGTATTCAGGAATGTTGTCTTCTGGACCTACAGGAACCTGTAGCATCTACATACAAGGCAGTTAGTTTATATACCTGTGGGGCTCTGGTTCTGCTTGACACTAACTACTGAGATTGTACAAATCATATCCAGCATCATATGCAAACAACAACAGGGTTTTAAAAATAGTAGTTACACTGTACTATTCCCCATTTTTAACTTTAGGGAGAGACTAAAGTGTGTTCACAGAATTTACATTTCTGGTGTTCAATCACTAATAAGAGGAAGGGTTTGACCTATTTGAAAAAAGCACATCATACATATATAACTCCTTAACCATTGTCATGTTCTCTCAATAGTAGAATGACAGCACGTTAAAAGGATTTAAAATTGCAGCTTCTTCTGGATACCCCAAAGAGAATCTGCACTCTTCTTTATACAGCCCTCCAGCTCCAGATGCAGGTTTACCTTCACCACAGCTGAAATGCCATTCTGCCCCAAGACACATGGGACACCAGGGAAGCCATCCTCCTTAATGCCATATAGGCCATTAATCAGAGTGGAAATTGGATGTAGTCTCCTAAGATTCTTCATTATGCTTTCTGCCAGATCTGCCACAGACAAGCCAATGACCCAGGAAGTGTAGCCCTTCAACTGATCACCTTAAAAGCACTTTCAACCGCCTGTTTATGAATATCTTTCCAATTCTCTCAATCATCATCAGTTACCAAAGCAGGATAAAGATTCTTTAGAGAGACACCAGCAACATTCACACCACTCCACATAGGAACACTGGCATCTCCATGTTCCCCAAGTACCCATCCATGACAACTTAAAGAATGTACACCAAATCTCTCCCCCATTAGGTAACAGAAATGGGCAGAATCCATATTGCAACCACTTCCAATAACATGGTTTTTAGGAAAGCCACTTAGCTTCCAGGCCACATATATTGAAATATACATTGAATTGGAAAGAATAAGCAGCTTGCATTTAGGGCTGTATTTAATAATATTGGGAATGATGGATTTAAAGATATTCAGATTACGGGGCAGCTAGGTGGCACAGTGAATAGAGCACTGGCCCTGAAATCAAGAGGAGCTAAATTCAACTGTGGCCTCGGACACCTGTCACTTACTAGCTGTGTGACCTTGGGTAAATCATTTAACCCCAATTGCCTTACCTTCCCCCTTTCAAAAAAAAAAAAGATATTCACAGTATGCTGGACCAAATTAAGAAGACTTTGTTCCTCATTTTGATGTGCTCCAGTCATAAAAATAACCAGTTTTGAGTTTGCATACTGTAATCTTTTCCAGAAACAATCTTTGGCATTTTGAGGAAAACTTTGTCACATTGGAGGTCCATCACTTCTTCCTTTAGTTTGTCTTCTGTTATATCAACTAGTTCATCAGTCAAATCCTTCGTTAAGATACTGATGGCACATGCCATGCCAATTGTACCAGCTCCAACAACAGTGATCTTATTACAGGGAACCTGATCTTCCTTTAAGGACATTGACAATCAGCTGATCCTTGACAGTAGTTGCCATTTTGGGGAACATCAAGGTTTCTGGTCAGGGTTTGAAAGTTCTGAGTTAGCTGTGAGACTGCTACTCCCAGACTTGTTCCTGGAGTTGATTAAATAAGGGGTTGACATGGTCAGACTTGTGATTTAGGAAGATCACTTTGGTAGCTCATGGAATGGAGAACAGACTGGTGGGGGGAGAAACTTGAAGCAGGGATGCCAATCAGCAGGCTATTGCAATAGTCCAGGTATTAGGTGATGAAGGCCTTTACCAGAGTGTCAGTGTCAGAGGAAAGAAGAAAGCATCTATGAGAGATGTTGTAAACATAAAAGCACAGGACTTGACAACTTATTGGATATGAGAATGAGGAGTTGAAGATGATACCTAAGTTGTGAGACTAGGTGACTGGATGGTAATATAGAGAAGTTAGGAAGAGAGGTACCCTCCACAGTAATAAGGAAATTAGGAGACCGGAGGTCTAAGGGGAAAGACAATGAGTTAGGTTTTGGTTATGTTGAGTTTATGATGTCTACAGGACATCCAGTTCAAAATGTCCAGTGGGCAGCTGGAAATGTGAGAGTGGAAGTCTGGAGAGAGGTTAGGGCTGGACAAAACTGAGAATCATTTGCATGGTGATGACAGCTGCAATCAGGAGAGCTGATGAGATAACCTAATGACTAGGTATCCAGGGCTAACCTTACCTAATTGTCAAACAGATAATTGGGAGATGTCTATTTTTGGAATGAATTTTTAAGTGTCTACCTGACCCTTGGGAAATCTTGGAGGGCTCCTATGCCCTTCCTGAACAAAGCCAGTCTTCAACCAAACAAAAACGGGTCCTCCTTCAAAAAACAAATCCCTAACAACAAAAAGCCCCGCCCAAACCGAGGACATGATCTAAATAGGCTTTAAGCAAAAACCGCCAATTAAAACAACAAAATCCTTTAAAAGAGAGTTTTGGGGGCGGCTAGGTGGCGCAGTGAGTAGAGCGCCGGCCCTGGAGTCAGAAGGACCTGAGTTCAGATTCGGCCTCAGACACTTAATCCGCACAAACAAAAACCTAGCCGTGTAACCTTGGGCAAGTTACTTAACCCCAATTGCCCTAAAGGGGCGGCTAGGTGGCGCAGTGAGTAAGAGCGCCGGCCTCGGAGTTGGGATGACCGGAGATCAGATCCGGCCTCAGAAAATGAGCACCCACGCATAAATAATGACTAGCCGTGTAACCTTGAGCAAGTTACTTAACCCTAATTGCTTTAAAAAAAAAAAAAGTTTTGCTCCTTCCTAGTAAGAGTGTAAGCTCCTTGAGGGTAAGGACTATCTTCTTGCTTGTGTTTGTATACCCTTGAGTTTAGCACAGTGCAACGCTTAATAAATCCTTGTTGACCCTAGCTTTCAGAAGAGAAAGGACAGAGGCAGGAAGACCTAGGTTAAAACCCCTTCTAGGACACGGGTTCTGTTACCATGGACAGCTCTCTTCTAACTCTCTGGGTCTCAGTTTCCTGATCTCTAAAATGGGTAGGTACCAGTACCTGCAGCGCATACCTCACAGTCTCGTCTCGAGGCTCTGGTGCTTTGGGCGCTTATAGAAAGGGCATTATAGAAACATCAGTTATTATCCTAACACAGATCTTCAGATCTGGGAGAGGGGCTGGCCCTGCTTGACAGAATCAGTCCCTGACTCTATAAGGTAACATTCGGCCCCATAGCTTCAGGTTGCTTCCTAGTTCTCTGGACCGTGTTTAGGTGGTTAGATCAGGCGGCTGCTAAAAGCAAATTTCTAGTACAAAAGTTTGTTTCTGGAAACAGTTCTCAATCAAGCAAAGTGAAGGGACCACAGCCCCAGAAGCCAACCTCCCCTCACCCCTGCAACCCCGCCTCCACTCCCGCCTCCCTTTCCAGCACCAGCGGAAGAAGATTTGCGACCCAGTCAAGGACCAGTAACGTCCATTCCAGGGGTGTCTTCTGGGGATTGTAGTTCATAATTCTGCAGCAGCGCCCTGCTCCCAGGACATCGAAGGCACAGCTGGACTACACTTCCCAGAAGCCTCGGGGCCCCAGGGGGTGGGACCCTGGCAGGGTTGGAGGCGGGGCTCCAGCTGAGGCGGCGGCTCATTTGTAAATAGGGAGGGAGGCGCTGGAGGTGGCGGCTGTTGTGGCGCCGGTTGGAAGATGGTCTGAAGGGAGAGAGTACCCAAGAGCGGTAATTTGGGGCCGGGGGTGGGGATCCGAATCGGCTTCTGTATGCTTCAGGCTGGAAGGAGAAACATCTCTGTTCTCAGGGGCCTGAGTCTGGTGGCGTTTTGGTGCCCCGGAGCTGCTCGGTCCGCTCTGCGAGAGGGCCGGGGGGCGGTGGGGGGACCTGGGAGGAAGGCCGTCCTGTGGTTGTCCGGTTCGGGGCCTGGGGAAGCCGGGGGCGTCCTCCCCACTGAGCCCCGGACTTGTTGCAGCTTGCTCTTGTTGCTTTTCGCTGTACTGAGTTGAGGGTCTGGTTACTGGGAGGCTTTCAAGAGTTTCTGCTGTAAGTCCCCTTCAGGGACCTTTCCCCTTTAAAGTCGCTCCTGGTCACTTTCTGTGCTTTGATGCTGTCAGGTCGTGTTTCAAGGCTTTTGAATCCTTGACTTAAGGAAGAAAAGAAAAAGATTAATTTTTTTTTCAAGCCAGCAACCTATTTTTCTGCACCATTTAGTAGACTTTGAAAATGTGATGTTGGCAGTAGTTTGTGTGAGATGACACTAAAATGACTGTGGCTTTTTTTTTTTTTAAGGTTGCTTAAAGGTTATTTTCCCCAGATGCGCTGGGGTTCTCAAGATTACCTTTGTGTGTGTGTGTGGGGGGGGGGGGTAGTGCTCTTTTGTCTTCTGTAAATTTGTTTCCAATTCCTTTTAATATCAGTTACCAACTTGGCCATTTCTCCAGGTAAAATAGATATCTGCTCCATGCTCCCCTACCCCCTGCAATTAACCTATACAAGTGAAACAAATCACTTCAACGTAATTGCATGAAGTAATTAACTTTTTAGGATTAAAATCCGGAAACAAGGTACTGGAAGTACAGTTCTAGAACAAAACAGTGGGAAAATCAAATCTAGGAACATTTAAGCAGCATCATCTGTGTGCTAGGCACTGGGAGTACAGAGACATAAATAGAAGGCCCTGCCCTTAAAGAGCTTAAATTTTGTTAAGGGGGAGACAGATATATCATGATATAAAAAATAAGTACAAGGTAATTTGCCCTGGGGGAGGAATAAGGAAGGATCAGAAAAGACTTCTCTAAGGAAGAGGTGGCAAAGATGAAAATAGCTTTGCCCTTTGCAACCTGTGTTAATCTAGTAAAGGGTTCTGCTTTTGAATGTCACAAAATAATTTTGTAAGTTGTTTCTCATCCTAACTTTTTGCTTTTAAAACTTGTTTTCATGTGACCATTTCAATGTCATTTGATGTTTTATTTTTAATGAAAAGTCATTATTATTGTTCTGGTTGGATACTTTTAATTAATTACATGTTAAAAGCTAATTGGTTTGGGTGTGATGCTAAAAGGATGCATGTTTTAACATAGTGAATGTTGGTGGTAGATAGTATAATACTTCCCTACATGTTTTTGAAGCAGTTCTATTTGCTTTAAATGTCATGATGTATTTGTGACATGTACATATTTTAAAGTTCATCTTAACGGGGGCATTTTTCAAGGACTGTTAGACATAAATGATATTAATTTATTATTCTTGGTACCAAATGTATGCTTCTTTTTCTTTAAACTACCTTAATATCATTTGACCCTGACTATACATTACTTATTTGGGAATGATTACCACTTCAGTAAAAAGTTGTTTCTTGTCTTTAAAACATCAGTTATGTTTTTGATTTAAGCATTGTTTTTTTTTTTTCAGTGCTCAATATGTCCAGAGTTTCCAATTCTTTTCCCAAAGTATTTATGATATATAGGTATAAGGCTTGTGGTCTACAAGTCTGACCTATTTCTTACCCCTGAACTGTATTTTTCAACATTTTCTTCGCTGTCCTCTCCTGTACTCACTTTGCATCAGTTACCCAGGATCAAAGAATATGTTGAAATAACTTGCAAGTTCTGAGCAAATTCTTCATAAGATGTTTCTAGCCCTTCATTCTCTGTACTAGAAGTTGGTATATATGCTAGTTATTTTTGTGGTTGGCCCTTTGAAATGAAATGACCTAACAGCACATGAAATGACATTTCTTGCAGCTTTTGGGTGCACAGTAAAACCAACTCAGCAGACGCCTTTATTTGTCTCTACCATCCTGTGAGCTACCCTCTGTTTAGCTGCAACTTTTGTTTTCTGGTTTCATTTACAGGGAGGATGTCAATATTGATACAAATCAGTTCCTCTAGTAGAATGTTCAATCTTTGGTCATCAAACAGGGATGACCAGTTCTCATATTTAGAATACCGACAGCTGAGTTAATTTTCACAGAAGAATCAAAGAAACAAGCATTGTTTGATTTGTAGCACCAACTGTTCCTATTTTCAGTATTCTTCCATAGTCACTAAAAAATCAGAAGGGAGCTGTACAGAACTGAGGGTCATTTTGTATTTTTCTTTATTTTATGGGCTGCCATGGACAAAGATTTTTTTCTTTATGGGCTGCCATGGCCAAAGAACTTTTCACCAAAGGTAATGAGTCTTTTTCTATTTAGCTAGACTGTACCTCAGAAAGCAGACATTGCTAGAACCATGCTTGGAGCCTTTCTATCATGGTAGAATCTGCAGAGTTTGCCTTCCGCTGACAGCTGGGTTGTCTCCATGTTACAGTGAAACTTCAGAATAGGTTTTGTGGAGGGGTATATACATACATATGTACATACATACATGCATATATATATCTTCATCTATATGTCTATATGATATGTATATATGTACATTTATGCCATATATCTATATACTATGTCCAAATCATATCTGTATAATATATATACAGATCTATATAATGTATGTATATGCATACATACTATTGTTTTATAGTATTGTCTTTCATAATGGATTACTGTTTCAGGAGAATATTCAGTTTAATTTGTTGTAGCATGTGATAGATTCAGTTATGCATATCTTATTAAGTGAATATTATGTACAAAGTACTGTAAGAAGTGCTGGAGTTAGAAAGATGAAAAAACTTTCCCCGGCTCAAGGAATTCATAATTTAGTATTGGAAGGGGGAAAAAATAACTTATACCCAGGTAACTATTATACAAGTAGGAACGTGAAATATTTGTAGGAGTGGTCAAACAAAAGGGATAAGCTATTCCAGAAGCAGTTTTTTAGCTGGGGCTTCAGAGGAAGGCTTCATGAAGGCTCATCCAAAACTCTGTTTTGAAGAGAAGGATTTCAATAAGCATATGATGGGGTTGGATGCTTTCTATGATAATAGCTTTAATTGATGTTTTTCTTTCTGCAGGTATTGAATATCAAGTCAGATATAACAGCTGTGTGCTACAAGAACTTTGGCACTATTTTAACTTACTAGTGCTTCAGATTATAATTTTCCTGATGCCCACTTCTTCAGAATTAAATAGTGGGCAAAATTTTTTAGCTCAATGGATGTCCAATCCTTCCCGTGCTGGTGTGATACTGAATCGTGGATTTCCTAGTTTGGAAACCGGGAGAGAAAATCAATCAAAGGCAAATACTTCCCCCAGTTTTACTGTTAAAAGCACAGATTTTTCAGACAGCTGCAGTCTTCTAAGTGATGATTCACTTCACGAAGAACAGATACTGGATTCTAAAAGCCCTTATAGAATACAGTCAGATACAAATGAAACACATGCAGTCTTTCCTCACACTAAAAAGGCACAACAATTACTGATGTGCAAAGATGCTCTGGTCCATTGGGAAACTACCAAAACTGACGTTGAACCTGATGTGGGTGATGCCAAAGAAGCAGCTTACAGAGATCCACTTTTCAAGAAACTTGAGCAGGTAAACAAAATATTTAACCGGCTGTAGGGATTATTGTAGGTTTTGTGTACATAGTTTTTAAATACAATTCCCCTTCCCCAAATTTGTGTCCTTTTTAAAAAAAAAACATAAAGAAACTACAAAGAGTATTAAACTTATGGGGTCACTGTTTACTTATTATTTTCTCTCTCTTTTTTTTGGTTTTATTTTATTTTCAGTTCTGAATTCTCTCCCTTTTCCCTCCCCTCCCTATTTAAAAAGAAAGAAAAATAAAACCTGTTACAAATATGCATCAAGTAAAAATGAATTCCTACACTCCTTATGTCTAAAAAAAAGTTTTGGTTTTCTCTGAGTCCATCAGGGTCACTATTATTAATAGAAAATCCCTATCCCTTTTCAGAACACACATAAATAACTTAGCAAAAATCAGTAATTTGTAATATATCAATTATTTTGTTTTTCTCTTTATACTAGGAATAAACACTCACCTATTAGAGTCATTGTACCACAGGAGTATCATATCTTTCACAGTTGTCTTGACTTGCTAGCTTTGGGCCAGTAGCTCAAATGATTACCATATGATGCTGCTCAGGACAAGGTCCTAAGCTTCCTATTATATAGTTCAGATTGATTTATTCCAAGGAAATGCTGTCGCCATGGACTTTCCCAAAGTTATATGTCTTTGGTTCCAAAGGGTATGGTATGGGTCCAGTACAAACCTGTAGAACTTATGTACAAATTACTTCATCTCTCTGTCCCTCAGTTTCCCTATCTGCAAAATGAAGAGAATGGATTCAGTTATCACTAATACTCCTTTTAGCGTTGATGACCAATGCCACAGAGTCTATAAAAGGAAGAATAAAAAAAAAATTCTAATTTGTAAGACAAAAACTTAAGATGGGTTAAATAACTAAGGAAAAGTCGGCAAAAATTGTATTGTAACATGGAAAAGAATTAAAAGATAGGTGGCCTTATCTGTACTTAGACCATGTTAGCAATAAGAGAGTAAGAGATTTTGGTCTGTTACTAAGGTTGAGACTAGAATCGATATAGGTTGTTGCTTTGTTTCTAAAATGATAAGAGGCACACTTAAATATATTTGATGAACCCCGTTGTAAAGTCTTTTTCCTGAGAATGGGGAGCTTTGGGAAGGAGTAGAAGAGAACTGAGGAAAAGTTAACAGGGCTCTGTGAAGAAACAGGTTAATTGAACAAAAAAAATGTATTTGAAAAGCTCAAAGAAGTCCAACAGAAGAAGCAGGAGGAACTGAAGAGACAGCAATTAGAACAGATCCAGAGGCTCCTGGAAGAGCAAGAGAAACTATTGACTATGGTGTCTGGGCAGCAGACACCCTCAGGTAATACTTAGTAGTCATATATGTGGCCCAGTTTACAAAAATGCATTCTGTTCACTGATTTTCTTTCCATTATAGTGTTTTAATAAAGGTTATCAGCATCCTTTTTTCATAAATACAGATGAGTTACCCTGGCAATAAAAATAATAGATTGGGGGGGGGGGTGGAGTGGTCATAGTGGGATGGATATGAACTTGAATCTAAGTTCTCTTTGTTCAGCTTTAAAAGGGTACTAGAATTGTGTTCTGACAGTTTTTATGTTGTAAGTTATAACAAATGATAGACATAGAGAATCTGTGATAGAGAACATAAATAACTTCACTGTAATATGTTGTATAGTGTCTGTATAGTGTCTAGTAGAAGGTAACCAGAAAAGAGAGTCTGGAAACCAGTCTGTGTTAGAACAGTTAAGTAACATGGGAATGCTTAGTTTGGAGAAGACTTAGGTGAGATGTAATGGGGGCTCAGCTATATATGAAGGGGTATCAAAATAGCTTAAACTTATGTTTTTCTTGAGGGCAACTAAAACTGATGGGTAAAAATTATAGGAAAGAAGATTCTTGCTCATAGTAAGGAAGAACTTCCTAATGAATAGAGCTTTCTTGCAGTTACGTACTCTTAACCACTTAAATTATTCAAGAAGGAGCTGGATGTCAGAAATTGCTGCATTAGCAGTGAAATTGAGCTATTTGATCTTTAAAAGTCCCAACTTTGAGATTCTATAAATAGCACAGGTCATAAAGTGGGTAGGGCATGTTTATGGTTGATGGTATTACCTTTAGGTTTAGTGCACATCCCACTCTGACTCCCAGATGCATGTGGGGTTAGTTGGGAGAATAGTGGGGATCCCAAAGGTCGGAAAGTGGTTGTAGTAAGGTTTGCTTCATATTGATTTGACATGTGCCTAAGTTTTTAATATGATCATTATAGGGAATCTTTAATAAGCTGTATATCTTTTGGATCCTCCAAAGCATAGAATTAGGAATTTGGGGGGGGGGGTATACTTAAATGGAACATTCTTTGCTACTTCGGGAAATGATTAAGTGTATATAGAACTAAATGCATTTTCAAGGATGTGCTGATGGAAAAAAATGTACCTCATTATTGAATAATGCATATTTTTCCTAAATGAGAGTGCCAGCAAATATGGCCCTAATTAAAATCATGTAGAACATTGGGTTCAAAATATCAGCATTATTGCCTATAGCTTATTTTATTAAAATGTCACTTTATATTTTATTTCATTTCCTGGGGAGATGGATGGAAGGGACAGGATAGTAGTAGTAAATTACTAAAATGACAAGATTTTTCATAAAATATTAATTTTGCTTTTATTTTCCTTATAAGGCTTGACTTTACTGTCTGAAGATCAGAGCCCCAAACATGGAACTTCCATTAATTCTACTACTGGACACAAAGCCATGCCTTTCTTGTCACATATGTGCCAGAATCAAACCAGAGAAAACACTCATGGTCCTGAAATTTTATCTTGTGGTTATGGGCAAGAAAGAGAAATGAATCCATGCAGCACTATGAGTAAGGAATGTCTCTTATCTTCAAAAGGTGATAGTACTTCTCCAGACTTTTTTCATGAGGCACAATGTCTAGAAGCATGTGTAAAAACACAGAATGATTTGAAAGAAGAAAATAAAAATATTACAGGTGAGCTGTCTTTTTAAAAAATTATTGCCTTTATCTAAATAGTATTCTGAATCTCTTTTTATATTTACCTGTAGAAATGCCACTGGTGTACTCCATGATAGAATTCTTTAGTAATACTTTTGTTTTGCCACCTGCTGCCTCCCCTTGTCTGTCTGTCTTGTCTCTCCCCTTTCTGTTCCTCCTTCACTCTCATATGCATGTGTGTGCATGCACACACACACGCACGCACGCACACACGCATGCACACAAACATTCACAGTAAATTTGATTACAATAGCAAGGTCCAGTATGCTGCAGAGTCACTGAATTTGGGCTGGGCATAGAACTGGTCACAGGTTTTATGACTTTTCTACTAGCATTTGTAATGCTGACAATTTTAAACTGTGTAACACAGGCTTTTCCAAGTGAGACAAAAGTGCTCACTTAGGAGAGCATAGACACAGCTTGAGTGTGTGTCATTTTTTTTACCTCTTCATCACATAATAATAGGACAATGTGATACAGTGGAAAGATTATTAGAGAAGGCGCTGAAAGGATTTAATTCTAGGCCTAGCTCCTTACTAGCTATATGTTTTCCAAAGAATCAGTTAAGGTCTCTGAACTTTGGTTTTGTCATATACTGCATTATCTCTGATACTTGTTAGGACCACATGAGATGATATATGTGAAATCATTTTATAAACTAACATGCTGTCACTAAAACCTTGAGAATTCTTGTTTTTTTGATACTGGTATTATGTGATTTCTCTTTTGGTTTGATTTGTGGCCTGAATCCATCAGTCTCCAGCCTTTTGGCCTAGCAGGCTTCCAATGTACTGCTCTGCTATACCTGAATATTCTGTATAATTTTAGAGTTTTAAGAACCTTTATTTTGGTTTTATTTGAATTTGAAAGTTTGTGACAGTTTGCTTATCTTCAACTAAATATTTCCCAATTCATATTGTAGGGGAAAGTATACTACCATGTTGGGAGAAAATGACAGAACAATTACCAGAGGGGAAAGAGGTTATAAACTCAAAAAAACCTGGTGATTCCTCTGATATTAACAATGGAAGAAAATTGTTAGCAGTGTCTAGTATTGAAGAAAGGTATCTATGTTGATTATTACATGTTATGTTGATATTATTACATGTGTTTTTATTTGTATCAAGGTACTACATTTGAATATGAGTTATTTGTTAAGTGGTGGGGAATTATTTTACTTAATCTTGAAAAATATGTTCAATTAAAAAGGATTTAGTATGTACCTACTTTGTACAAGGTTTTATGCTGGGTATGCAAAGATTAAAAAATAATACTTATTCTACTGGAGGATTAAAATCCACAGGCACAAGTATAATGCCAGGTAGGGTATCATAAGGGTTTGGGAGAGAACACTTTTACTTGGTATTAGGAAAGGGCTGTCAAGAAGTTGTAACTAAATTGAGTCTTGAAGGAAAAGAAAGATTCTAAAAGGTGAACATATGGAGGGAATATATTCTAGGTATGGGAGTGGTGGGGCAGGATTGCTTGTATAAATGTGTGATCCATGGGAGATAGTGGTTAAAGTTCTAGAACAGTTGGTAGTGCAGTTTGGTTAGTACATAAACTGTAAAGGCAAGTAGCGTGAAAATAAGACAGAATGGTAGGGTCTAATTGTGAAAGAACTTAAATTTTAGAATAAGGAATTTGTAGCTTATCCTCTGGGCTAGAACTTTTTTGATCACATGCTTCATTAACAACAACAAAAAAAGAGTCTGTGCAAGCACTTCAGTTTTGTATTTACTTATATATTATTTTATATGTACTAATATATTAATAATTATGTACCTTATGAAACTTAAAAATGGATGTGAGGACATTTTATCCTAGAGTAACTAGGTTACCATTGTAGTCTTATTGAATAGAGAAGTAATATGGTCAAATCTGCAGTTAAAAAAAATTTTTTTTGGCAGCCATGTGGGAAATGAATTGGAGAGGGGAGAAATCTGAGGCAGAGAAATCAAGAAGGTTATTGAAATAGCCCAGGTAGAAAGTGATAAGGTCACAACATTACAAAAGTAGAAAGACAGGGATGTGAGGGATGTTGTAGAGACGGAAATGACAGAATTTGACAACTGACTAGATATGTGGGGTGAGGGAAGGTTAGATGTCAAGAAGAATGATAAGGTTGTAGGTATACTCTTTAAAAATATGGAAGTTTGGAAGACAATTGAGTTTTGGGAGAAGACTAATAAGTTCTGCTTTAGGTATGTTGAGTTGGAGATGCCTTTAGCATATCCAGGTCAAAGTGTCAAATAGGCAGTTTGTAATATGGGGCTAGAGTTCAGGAGAGAGATTCAGGTTGGTTACGTAGATCTGCATAGTGATGATGAGAAAACCCACAAGAGTTGATGAAATTATCAAGTGAGAGCTTGTACCAGGTGAGAGACCAGGACAGAGGCTTGATGAAGAACCAAGATTAGGGAATGTGATATGAATGATGATCGCACAAAGGAGTGGTCAGACAGCTAGCAGAAATAAGGGAGAAAGCAGTGTCATAGCAACATATGGAGGAGAGGGTGGTCAAATGCCACAGAGAGGCATTGTTAAATGGATGGGAATTAAGAAAAGGACATTAGATTTGACAATCAAGAAAACACTTCTAACTTTGAAGGGAGAACTTTCATTTGGGTGGGGAGTTGAGGATTAGGGGGTTGAGATCCTGGGGGAGAGTACTTGGAAAGATAGATAGTAGTGTTTCCCTCCTCTCCCCCTCAGAAATAGAAAAGTTCAGATGAATTATGGCATCTGGGGAAAAGATAATACAATTACAATTCAGCCATATTTAAAATATCTGGATTACTTTTTCCCAAGGAAAAATGAAGAGTCAGGAGTGGAGGAGGCTAGGTGTGGGGAGAGGGTTGGAAGAGGCTTACTGTTCCCTGCTCTGGAACATGAAGCCTGATGCTGTGGTGATCTGGGAGAGATGGGTGTGGGGATACTAGAGACAGTGGTGTTAGACATTATTCTGTCCAACTTTTTCAGTTGCTTGGGCTGGATTAAGTCTTGTCTACCTTGAGGAGACCAGCTGCTGTGAAACCACAGCTGTGGGGAGGAAGGGATTGAAGAGTCATGTTATTGGATCAGATACAAATCCATTATTCGCTTTGGCAGGGGAGGGTGGAATGCAACCCATGTTCTCACCCTCTTGATCACCTGCCTCTTGGGGCCATTACATAGCCCTCACTTTGGCAACCACTTCTCTAGGCCATGAGAACCACTGAAGGCTTTTGAACAGAGGAATGAAGATGGTCTGAAAGATGACTTGGAGAGAGAAAAGACTGGAGGTAGGGAAACCAGTTGGGAGGCTAGAGTAGAGAGTAGAGATAGATGTCTGCACTTATTACCTCTATTTCCTCCCTTCTCACTGTCTTCTCAGTTCTTTGCAATCTAGATTTTGACTTCATACCTAAACTGTAACTACTCTATAGTGTTACCAATGATCTTTTATTAGCTATCTTCTGATACTATTTTCTCAGCTTAATTGACCTTTGCTATAGTTGACACTGTTTAATTGCCTCTCCTCTTGGCTACTGTCTTCTCTCTGGGTGACTGTGACACTGTTGCCTCCTGGTTCTCTTCCCTGCTGATTTATCATATGTAGCATAACCTTTAATTGTGAATGTATCCTGGGCCCTTTTTCCTCCCTGCTCTCTCTGGTTTGGTGGCCTCATTGGCTCCTGTAGATTTAACTGTCATCTCTAAGTTGAGGACTCCTAGATCTCTCTTCTTCCCCCACTTGCTCTCATTATTTTCAGTCCTACATTATTGCTTGTTTATTGGACATTTCAAACTGGATGCTCCAGAGGATCTCAAACTCAGTCTGACCAAAACAGAACTCCTTGTGACCGCCATCTCCCTGTTAAAGGTGCCACTATTCTGCCAATCATCCAGCATTGTAATCTTGTTAGGAAATACAACTCCTCCCTCCACCTCACCTATTTACCCTGTTGCCAGATCTTGCCATTCCTCCTGCTACAACATCTCTCCACTCACATGGCCACCACCATGGTTCAGTACCTCATTATCTCTTGCCTACATTATTACCAAGGCCTCCTTACTGCTTTCCCTGCCTCCAGGCTATTTTCCACTCTGCTACTAAAGTGTGTTTTCCCTAAGTGTAGATCTAGCTTTGTCCTTCCTTTATTCATTCAGCTGCTGTGGTGCTCTGGCATGATGAATAAACTCTATTTAGCTTTTAGAACACTTAACAGCATAGGCCCAATCTATGAACTCTACTTCCTTATCGTTGATCTAGCCAAACTGGCCTTTGTAATGGCCATCTTCTAGGCTATTAATATACTCTCTTGTCTCCATTTTCCAGAATTTCTCTTTCTTTAAGACACAGCTTAAGCACCCCCTTCTACATGAAACTTCCTGATCCTCCCCAGCTGCTAGTGCACTCTCTCCCTTGTTACCTTGTATTTAAATACTCTCTAGTTATTCTGTCTCTGTTTAGATGTCTTCCTTGGAAGCTCCTTGAGATAAGGATTTTTAATTCCTTGTGTGTTTGCATCCTCATGCTTTTTGTACAGTGCCTGGTGTTTATTAGTCACTCAATAAATGCCTATTGATTAAGTGGATGCAGTTAGATGTTGTCCATGTAGAAATGAGAAGCTGTGGTAACTGAGGGAGAGAGAAAATGACTGAGGTTTCAGGTCTGGATGGCTGACTTTTCATATAGATGGGAAAACTGATCCTTACAGGAAAGGGACTTGACCAAGATGAGATACTGTCTTCCCTTCCTATGAGATAATAGTACAATTTTGATGATCTCTATTATACTCATGGGAAAACTGACACCAAAAGCCTGGCCCAGGGTTGAATAGCTAGTAAGCATCGGAGACAGCCCTTGAGTCCAGATATTTTGACTTCAAGCACAGTTCTCTTTCTTTACCGTTCTGCCTAGTAGATTAAGATTCCTGAATAACTAGGAAAATGACTGTATGACCGTTTTTCCAGACACTAATCTATCATAATATTTTCTTTGCCATTTTATCTGCATAACTAAAAAGAAAAGTTCCTTATCAGGAATTTTAGTAGGAGCTGTAATTCCCCTGGCTTCCTCAGTACTGAGGAGTCTGTAATTAGGGAACATTAACTATAAAGTGTTTCTGAAATGAAAGGAATCCCTCCTATCCCACAGGATTGTTGGGAGGTAAAAGTGAGAATGTGTGTTCCCAAAACTTTGTAGATTTCATAGTGCTCTACAAATAGTGGTTGTTGTTATTTTTGGTCATGATTATTGTTATTGTTACTATTATCATTTTCTAAAGCAGGGGTTCTTAACTCATAATTGTAGGAAATATTGAATTTCAGTTAGAGGCTAGAGAAAATAAAGATGTAATTCTGTTCCCATTCAAGTTCACTTGACTCCCTAAAATCTCTCCATGAATCCCGATTAACCTCACCTCCAGAGTCTTTAGAGTATCTTGAGAATAACTTAGCCAAAATAAAATAAATGAATGACAACCACAACAAAAAAATTCTGGGAGACATGAAAGGTTCATGGTGCCATCAGCAGAAATAGGGAGCTTGAGAGAGAGTCAGTGTTAAACAGGGGCAAATTTGAAGTGCTGGTGGAATATCTAGAGATGTCCAGCAGACAGAGCTGTGGGACTGCGGTGAGGGACAGATTAGCACTAGCTATAGTGATTTCATTGTGTATAGAGGTAATAACTGAACCCTTAGAACTAAGTGACACTTATCAAGGGAGAGGGAATAGAAAAAGAGAAGAGGGCACCAGATAGGACATTTAGGAGAAGATGATGAATTTATGAAGAAGAATGAGGAGTATTCAGATAGGTGGGAGAAGAACCAGATGAAAGTGGGGTCACTGGAGCCCTTTAGAGGGAGGCAGTCAGTCTTGTTGAATACTGTAGCAAGGACTTCTAATAACTCTATTTTCTCTTATTTGATTTTGCTTTTTGGCATAAGGTTGAATATGAAATGATGCTTATGATTAGCTTGTGAAAGAGGTGGTAAATTTAGTAGTTTTGGCATTATTGTGCGAATAACAGTATATAGACTAGTCAGTTTTTTACTTGAGAAAAGCGCCTAGATTAAGTAATTTTAGGCATACAGTTTCTCTCATAAATCTTAGATAAAATCTTTCTTTGGAAAAGCAAAAGTACAAAAATTCCCATGTTTGGTAACATTTTCCAATTTTAATTGGCTAATCTGGCTATAAATCCTAACAGGATTAATCATGAAAAAATTATTACCATACTGTTAAAATGTTCACCTTGAAGTGATACCTTTTCACATTTTTAAGGGTATAATGTATTATCTGGACTCATTGTGATCTATTGTGTTAGAGTATTAATTTATCAGATTTATTTGCTTAGATTTTGTTTCTTAAAATAGTTTATCAAATAGTAAATAACCTTTTAAAGTTTAAAACTTATGGTTCTTAGAAAATTCAGTGTGACACTTAATGTTATATGTTTTACTATCAGAGTTTATTTGCTTCATAATTTTATTTTAATTATTAGGCCAATTAAAGCTGCTATTAGAGAAAGAAAACAGACATATGAAGAATTCTTAGAGGAACAGATTCAGATAGAAGAACAGGAACTGAAACAAAGGCAGCTACAGGTTGGCATTATCAGATATTTTGACTAAAACATCCCAAACCTTTAAAAATTCATCATTATACCATAACTTACTTTAAAAGGACCTTGACTATTGTTCCATAATGTAAGAAATTGATTAAAACATTTTTTTATTTTTTTAGGAAGCAGAAATATCATTGCTAACTAAAGCAATACCAAAACGACCATTCTTAAAACGAGGAGAAGGCCTAGCTAGGTTTACTAATGCTAAATCTAAATTTTGGAAACCGAAAGAGAGTAAATTAATAATTCATCAAAGCATGCCAGAAGAACAATCTGTATTTAAAGCAGACAGACTACAAATGCAGAGGAAAACTGCACTTTCAAATAAGGAACTAGTTACAGAGATGAAAAAGAATAATCAAGTCAGAACCAAGGCCAGTTCTGCTGTAGTTTCTCAGAAATCAAAAGTACTTAGAAGTAATAATGGAAAAATTATTTCTCCATCAAAAATGAAAATACAAATTGGAAAGAAATTTGATGGGCAGTTTAGAGATCAGATAAAATTAGAAAAAACCAGTAAGTTAGAACCTAATAAGGAAAATATACCAGAGTGTGCAAAACCCTTTGAAATTGGTTGCAAAGTCAGAAATAAGCCACAATTCATGGAAAAACCTCTTATTTCTACAGAGCTGACCCACCCTACCTCTGTTTCTCAGAGCTCTGTGGGTCAAATTGTAAAAGATCCAGAATTTTCGTTTGAAATTTCATTTCAAAAGAAATTAGACAGTTGGGAAAAGGAAAAAGAAAAGGAAAACTTGGAGTTAGATGAATTTTTGTTCTTGGAACAAGCTGCTGATGAAATATCATTCTCTAGTAACTCTTCATTTGTATTAAAAATCTTAGAAAGAGACCAGCAGAGTTACAAAGGTCACAGAATGTCTTCTACCCCTATCAAATCAGGTCAGCAAGTGAAAACAAATGTAACAGATATTGTTACTTCACACAACGAAAATAAAAAATTGGACTATATTAAACAAGATGATAAGAACATGTGTGAAATAACAAAACATCTTGAATCAAAAGCATCACCTCTTAGTTTGAAGGAACAGACAAGCAGACTCAGCAAAAAAGCATTGCAAACTACTACTTCTGAGAATCATATTAAATGGAATGTAAGTGAGGATGAAGATGATGGAAACAGTGCTATCAGCAGTGACTTTGAAGAGCAACTGGATAGTACCATAAAAGCAACAAATGAAGATATGAAAAAGTTTTTCAGTAGCAGCAGAGAAGATAATCCAGAAAAGGGTAATGGTAAAGGACCTTTCAGAGACACTAGGAAGGAGGGTAAAAGCAGGGATATTGATCTGGATTTGTCAGATAAAGATGACAGTAGTGATGAATCCATTGTGGTAGAAAGCATGAATGATAAAGTTCCTGAGTCTTCAAGAAGGTCATCTTGTACAAATATTAATAAAATTGACTTTGATGATGAGAGAACATGGACTGACCTTGAAGAAAGTGAAAGTATACATGACATACTTGGGAATGAAGATGTTAATGGGCTTCCACTGATGGACTATTGTAGTAAAACTGAAATACTTAATTTGGACAAAGCAGTGAAAAGGAAGGTTGCACCCATAAAGAAAGGAGATGATTTATGTAAATCCAATAAGAATATAAGTCCTCCTCCTACTTCTGATCTGATGATGAAACTCTTTCCTTCCCTGAAGCCTAAACCTAAATCAGACTCACACTTAGCATCTGAATCCGAATTAAATAAAAGCCAAGAACAGCCACTTGGTAAGTCTTAATATTATAAGAAACTAAAGATTTATCAAAATGCTATAAAGCCTAAATCTATTCTGTGATTTCTACTTATTACCATCAGATATTTGAAATCCCAAGCTTTCCTTTCACTGTTGTATCATCAATTTGAAAAACATTTTTTGATTGTAAGGTGCTTTTGATCACCAAAGATGTACAAGTTATAATCTGGGTCTCTGTGGAGCTTATTGTCCAGGAGGAGGCATACATATGTACAGATCACTGTAGTACAATTTCAGATGTAGTAAGATAGCAAGAAAGTGCTCAAAGAGCATAGTGGAAGGAAGTTTATTTAGTAGACCTGATCCAGACATTGAGATAGTCTCATAAAAGGGTTTAGAAGAAAATAAGAGTGGAAAGACATGTAGTGTTTTACTTTTCTAATTCCATCTGTCAATATTAATTTATATGCAACCTAGTAATATTCTAATATTTTTCAACTTCCAATTTTTGCCACAAAGGGAAAGTTTGAAGGCATCCTTGTATATGTAACTATATTTCACCAGTATTCTCACCCTGGAGGAACATGAATTCCAGCAGACTTCTAATTTATCTCTAAAAATTTCTGCCTTTATATAGCAAATTCAAGAGATGAGAATGTGTATATGTGTGTGAGATAGGAGGGATCTCTTTGCCTAAAACATTAAATTGGCATTGTCCAACTCATCGTTAGACTTTGACTGTATATAACTTTAGTACACAGAACAGGGTGAGTGGGTTAGCATTTTTCACATTCCAAGGTGGAGTAATGTTTCTTTTTATATTTAGATCTTAAGTGCTTTCTTTAGGGAAATTAAGCCCATTTTTATTACTTTTATTAACTGGAGCAGAGCTTGTAAGTCATTTTAACTCTAAAATGCTTACACATTGTTATTTAATGATGGCAAGATATTACTATAGGTTTTCTAATCACAACTCAGCATTCATATTATTTAATATGTTGTAGGTGATAGTGTTCGCTCCCAGATTTTAAGAGAGAAAGTTGTTGAGCTGGAAACAGAAATTGAAAGATTTAAAGCTGAAAATGCATCATTAGCTAAACTCCGCAATGAAAGAGAAAGTGCCTTAGAAAATCTCAGGTAAGTTTGTGGATCTCTAGAGTGTAATCAGAAAATGACGCATTGACTAAGGGTAGTGCATATTATTTTCACTAGGAATATACTTAAAAGCAGTTAAATCTTGGAATGCTATTGAATGTTTGATGGCCAACAAAAATGTCAAGATTTCCCCATAAGGATCTAGTGATAATTCAGTTTTTCACTTAGGGCAATAGCTATCTTCAGTACTTGTTGAGGATTCTTAATATTTAATCTGCCTTTCTTAGAAAAGGTAAGGGTCAGAATAGTTTAAGCAGCTCACACAATACCTGAAATCGGTGTACTGGCCTTCTAGGTTTTGTTGTTTAACTTATAGCCCCTTAACAGCTAACATTTACAATGATGTTTACTGTGTGCCAGGCACTGGGCTAAGCACTTTACAATTTTTATCTCATTTGATCCTCACAGTGACCTTGGAAGGATGGTGCTATTATTATCTCCATTATACAGATGAGGAAAGTGAGGCAGAAGTTAAGTGACTTGCCTAGGATCACATAGCTAATGAATGCCTGATGTAGGATCTGAAATTCATGTCTTCTTGACTTCAGGGCCAGAGCTCTGTCTACTGCTCTGCCTAAATGTTTAATTGACTTTACAACAAAAGTAAATATATAGTTTTCAGTTGGCAACTTAACCCATTCTTAATTCTTTTAGATCTTCTGATTTTACAGTAACATTATTTTTGTATTGTATATTCAATGTCTATACATTCTTTCCAGTGCTGCTTTTTTATTGGGAATTATGTTATCGACATAGCCACATTTCTGCATATTCTTCATCATGAATATTCATCATTCTTTATGTCAATATCTGTGTCAGGCACTGTGCGCAAGATAACACAGTGATCCTTACCTCTCAGGGAACTTTTATTATACTAGGGGCAGATATTAATGTGATATAGTCTGTTCAGTGATTTCCTAAAAAAAATTTAGGTTGTTTGCAAGTTTTTTGTGTTATTAGAGAGGAAGTTATGAATGTCATTAAAAAAAATTTTTTTTAAAGCAACTGGGGGTAAGTAACTTGCTCAAGGTTACACAGCCAGTCATTTGTGTGTGGGTGCTCATTTTCTGAGGCTGGATTCGATCCCGGGTCATCCCAACTCCGAGGCCGGCGCTCTTACTCACTGCATCACCTAGCTGCCCCATGAATGTCATTTTTAATTTTATTTTTTTACATTTACTTTTTATTTCATTTTTCTCAATTGTATGTAAACAAAAAATTTTAACCTCCATTTTTAAAAATTTTGAGTTCCAGATTCTCTCCCTCCCTCTTTTCCCTTCCTCCATCCTTGAGAAGACAAACAATTTGATATAGATTATACATGTGCAGTCATGTAAACATTTTCCATATTAGTCATCTGCAAAAGAAAATGCAGACCAAACAAAACCAGAATAATAAGGCAAAAAAAGGATGCTTCAGTCTGCATTTAGACTGCCTCATTTCTTTCTCCGTAGGTAGATTGTATTTTTCATTTTAAGTTCTTCATAATTGTCCTACATCACTGTATTGCTGAGAATAGTTAAGTCATTCACAGTTGATCATCATACAGTATTATTGTTACTGTATACAGTGTTCCGATTTTGTTGACTTTGCATCAGTTTGTGTAAGGCTTTCCAGGCTTTTCCGAAAACATCCTCCTCTCTTCTTTCACACCTCCTTGAAGACAAGCAATTTGATTTTGATTATAAAAGTGAAGTCATTCAAAACATATTTCCATATTAGCCATATTGCAAAAGAAAACACAAAATAAGAAAAATAAAGGAAGTATAAAAAGTATGTTTCAATCTGCAGAATTCATCAATTCTCTTGGATTATTGTCTTGATGAGAACAATTCAGTCTTTCACAGTTGATCATCCTTTTAATATTCCTGTTACCATATAAAATGTTATCCTCGTTCTGCTAACTTCACTTTGCATGAAGTGATATATTTTCCCAGGTTTTTCTGAAACCATCCTGCTCATTATTTCTTATAGCAGAATTGCATTCTATCACAATCATGTAACACAACTTGTTCAATCATTCCCCAGTTGATGGGTTTCCTCTTGATTTCTAATTCTTTGCCACTCTGAAAAGAGCTGCTATGTATATTTTTGTACAAATAGGTCCTTTTCCCTTTCCTTTGATCTGTTTGGGATACAGACCTGGTAATGGGATTACTGGGTCAGAGGGCATGCACAGTTTTGTAGTCCTTTGGATACAGCTCCAAATTATTCTCTGGAATGTATGGACTAGTTCACAGTTCTACTAAGAGTGCATTGGTGTCCCAGTTTTTCCAGGTCCCTACCAGAATTTGTCATTTTCCTTTTCTGTCATGTTTGCAAATCTGATAGGTGTGAGGTGGTATCTCATGGTTGTTTAAATTTGCATTTCTCTAATCAGAAGTGAATTAGAAAATTTTTTCATGTGACTATTGATAGCTTTGATTTCTTCTGAAAACTGTCTGTTTATATCTTTTAGCCATTTATCAACTGGGGAATGGCACTCTTTTTATTTTTTTTAAATAAATTTGGCTTAGTTTCTTATATATTTGAGAAATGAGGCCTTATATCGCCCATGTCATACCCGTGGCTGCCACTATGAATATGCAGATGTATTTCCAGGGTTGAATTGCATATAACAAACTCTCTTGCTCCAAATGAAACCAAGATATTCATTGAGATACCAGAGAGGCAGTTCCACCATGGTAGCAAAGAAGTTTGTACATATCACCAAAGCAGGGGGCTCTTCCATCTCCAAGTCTCTGTCCATTAGGCCTCCCCACAAACAAGCTCCCTTAGGCAAAATTCCTTCCTCTCACACTAATACTACCTGCTCTACCTGAGCTCTCCCCTTCCAGCTCCACTTACTCAGTAAGCCCCTCCCATCATGGGCTCCCTGTGACTCAAGCTGTGGGCTGGGCCAATGCTCAAAGTAGGTCTCGAGGGCCTATCAAGGGGCAGAGCAGATCTTCAAATTCTTAACATTATAGGCCTTTACAGAGAAACTTGGTGCAAAAATTTCCCCCCAGTATCTTGTTTTCTTTCTAGTTTTGGCTGCCTTAGTTTTGTTTTTAGGAAAACTTTTTAATTTCATGTAATAAAAATTTTCTATTTGACTTCTGTAATCTTCTCTGTCTCTTGTTTGGTCCTAAGCTCTTCCCTTATCCATAGATCTGACAGGTACATTTTTCCATGCTCCCCCAATTTACTTAAATATCACCCTTTATGTCTAAGTCATTTATCCATTTTGACCTTATCTTGGTATGGCGGGTGTGTGAATTTTGGTCTGTGCCTAGTTTTTGCTAAACTGCTTTCCAGTTTTCCTACAAATTTTTGTCAGATATTGAGTTCTTACTCCAAAAACTTAGATCTTTGGATTTGTCAAGCACTAGATTACTATGGTCATTTATTGCTATGTATTGTGTACCTAATTTTTTCCTGTGATTCACCATTCAGTTTCTTAACCAGAACTAGATTGCTTTGATGATTACTGCTTTGTGATATAGGCCACCTTCCTTAAAATTTTTTTCATTGATGCCCTTAATATCCTTAACCTTTTGTTCTTCCAGATAAATTTTGTTACTTTTTTTTCTAGCTCTATGAAATAATTCTTTGGTAGGTTGATTGGTATGGTACAGAACAAACAAATAAACTTAGGTAAAGTTGTCATTTTTATTATATTGACTTGGCCTACCCATGAGCAATCAATATTTCTCCAGTTTTTTAGATCTGTCTTTATGTGTGTGAAAAGTGTTTTGTAATTGTGTTTATATGATCTCTGGGTTTGTCTTGGCAGAGAGACTCAAATATTTTATATTGTCTACAGTTATTTTAAATGGAATTTTCTCTTTCTGTCTTTCTGCTGGGTTTTGTTGGTAGTATATAGAAATGCTGATGATTTATGTGGGTTTATTTTATATCCTGCAGGGTTCTCTAAGTATACCATTGTGGTTGTGGGTTTTGTCCTTCATTCTTGAAGAGGACCATTACATTAGAGCTGGATTAGTAATCATATTATTAATTAGACTAACTGATAATCAATAACTAACCAATAAATTCACGATCAGTGGTTTCTTCTGGTAACCAAAGACAAAACCATGGAGATCCCTTAGTACTGAAATATCTTTGGAAAAGGAGGTGCCCCTGACAGTTAAAAAATTAACCATGATTGGTGAATAATTAATGAGAGGGTGAACATATTAATGAGGAGGTGAACTAGAAGTCTTAAGCTTCTTATGCTGAGAATGTGACTTGACAATGAGACTCAGCCACCCCTATCAGCCTGGACAAAGGAATCCATCTCTACCCAGACCACTATGGTTGGTTTTATTCTTCATAAGCTAGGTTATCCTAGGCCACAATAGGGGGGCTGTAAGGCCATAGACTCAACTTCCTAAGGGCAAGAATTCACCTAGATTAGATTGTTTGTAAGGTCTTCTAGTTGGATGGGGTCCCGCCTAAGATCAAAGAACATGTACTTGTAGGATTTGGGCAGTCTCATCTATCAGCAATGTCCTTCAGAGACTGACTGACAGATCTATAGGACCTGGACTCTGAATGAGGAAATAGAAAGGAAAAACCTCAATCCTAATTAAATAATTGATTATTAATGTAGTAGAAAAATAATCACCTCTTTCACCATCATGTCATCTACAAAGAGTGATAGTTTTGTTTCCTCATTGTCTTTTTATTTTTCAATTTCTTTTTCTTGTCTTACTGCTATAGCTAGCATTTCTAGTAGAATATTGAATAATAGTGATGATAATGGACGTCCTCGATTCACTCCTCATCTTAATGGGAAGACATCAAGTTTTTACCAATTACAGATAATGTTTGTTCTTGACATTTATATTTTAAGAAAGGTTTCATTGAATCCTATGCTTTCTAGTATTTTTAATAGGAATGGGTATTTATTGCATTTTGTCAAAAACATTGATATAATTTTATCATTTTTCTTGTTACTGATATGGTCAATTATGCTGATAGTTTTCCTAATATTGAACAGCCCTGCATTCCTGATATAAATTCCACCTTGTCATATATTGTTGTAGTCTCCTTAAATTTTTGCACTGATACTCACTAAGGAAATTGGTCTATAGTTTTCCTTCTCTGTTTTTGCTCTTCCTGTCTTAAGTATCAAAACCATATTTGTGTCATAAAAGGAATTTAATAGGACTCCTCCTTTACCTGTTTTTTCAGATAGTTTACACAGTATTGTGATCAGTTGTTCCTTACATGCTTGGTGGCATTCACTTGTGAATCCATTTGATCTTGGGGATTTTTTTCTTAGGGAGTTCTTTGATGGCTTGTTCAATTTCTTTTTGTAAGATAGGGTTGTTTAAATATTCTATTTCCCCTTCTATTAATCTGGGCAATTTATATTTTTGTAAATATTCATCCATTTCACTTAGATTGTCATATAATTGACATATAATAATTGGGCAAAACAATTCCTAATAATTGCTTTAATTTTTACTTCATTGGTGGTACATTCAACCTTTACATTTTTTTTTTTTAAAGCAATTGGGGTTAAGTAACTTGCTCAAGGTTACACGGCTAGTCATTATTTATGTGTGGGTGCTCATTTTCTGAGGCCTGATTTGATCTCGGGTCATCCCAACTCCAAGGCGGGTGCTCTTACTCACTGCGCCACCTAGCCGCCCCTTTAGGGCAATTGGGGTTAAGTAACTTGCCCAAGGTTACACGGCTAGGTTTTTTTGTTTGTGTGGATTAAGTGTCTGAGGCAGGCTCATAACTCAGGTCCTTCTGACTCCAGGGCTGGCGCTCTATTCACTGCGCCACCTAGCCGCCCCAAACCTTTACATTTTTGATACTGGTAATTTGGTTTTCTTTTTTAAAAATAAAATGGTTTATCTATTTTGTTGTCCCCCCCCCCCATAAAACCAGCTTCCAGTTTTATTTATTTATCCAGTGTTGTTATTTTTTTTTGATTTCCAGTTTTAATAATCTCTCCTTTGATTTTCAGGATTTCCATTTTGTTATTTAATTGAGGATTTTTAATTTGTTCTTTTCTTTTTCTAGTTTTTTTTTTAGTTGCATGACTAATTCATTGATCTGCTCTTTCTTTTATTGAAGTATGCATTTAAATTTAAAAATGCATAAAATTTTTCCCCTAAGTACTGTTTTGGCTGCATCCCACAACTATTTGAATGTTATCTCATTGTTGTCATTGTCTTTAATAAAATTATTTTTACTGTGTTTTGTTCTTTGACCCCTCATTCTTTAGGATTAGATTACTTAGTTTCTAATTGTTAATCTGTGTTTCCATGTCCCTTTACTAATGTAATTTTTATTGCATTGTGGTCTGAAAAGGTGCATTTAATATTTCTGCTTTTCTGCATTTGTATGTGAGGTTTTTATGCCCTAATACATGGTCAGTTTTTGTGAAGGTGCCACATACAGCTGAGAAAAAGATATACTCCTTTCTATTCCTGTTCAGTTTTCTCCAGAGGTCTAATATCTAGCTTTTCTAAATTTTATTCATCCCCTTGACTTCTTTTTTTATTTGTTTTATGAGTAGATTTATCTAGCTTTGAGAGGGAAAAGTTGAGGTCCCCCACTAGTATGGTTTTACTATTTCCTCCTGTAATTCATTTAACTTTTTCCTTTAAGAATTTGGATTCTTATGGATGACATTTGTTGCATATATGTTTAATACTGATATTACTTCATTGTCAGTGGTTCCTTTTAGGAAGATTTAGTTTCTCTGCTTATCCTTTTTAATTAGTTCTATTTTTGATTTTGCTTTGTCCCAGATCATGATTGCCACCCCTGCCTTCTTCACTTCAGCTGAAGCAGAATAGATTCAGCCCCTTAATTTAATTCTGTGTTTCTGTTTTAAGTGTGTTTCTTGTGAACAATATATTTTTGGAATTCTAGTTTCTAATCTTTTCTATCCACTTCTGGTTTTGGGGTTAGTTCATCTCATTCACAGTTATGATTATTAATTGTACATTTCCCTTATCCTATTTTCTTCTCTTTATCCTTCTCTCTTTTTATACTGTCCCTCTTCCAAAGTCTATTTTATTTCTTCTTTTATCTACCTTCCCTTTGTCATCCCCTCCCCCACACCCCAGTTTCTCTCATCTCTTTCCCTTTCTACAGCAGGGAACTGTTGAATAAGATAGATTTCTGCACCAATTGAGTATGTATATATATATTTTCCCTTTTTGAACCCGTCAGGACTTCCACTTCCTCTTGACCAAAAGTTCTCCTCTCTTCCTTCGAACGATGACCCAGAAGTTGGTATAGGCAATGAAATCGCCAAACAGTGTCTTTTCCTGTGTCCACTGTTTGCACAGGGGTACTCTGTAATCTCTTTCTGCCAGGTTCCTTTACTGTCTCTGACTTGAGAGCTCCCAAAACTGCTGCTGTTTCTCTTATCATCACCTAATCCCACCACTGATTTCATCCACCTGGGCTCCAGGATAGCCTCCTTCCAGGTGTCATGGATCTCTCTTTCTGACCTGTCTTATCTTGACCTCACAGAATGTCCCACTCTGATCCTTTGGCTCTGCCACTTCAGAATTTGATATGTGGTGTTAAAGTTTGGAAGGGAATGTTGAGAGAGCTCAGCAGAGTGCTTTCTTTACTATGCTATCTTGGCTCTGCCCCCAGAAGTTGGTAGGCTTTTAAATAAGTGTTTATTGACTGACACTACCTCCATCATTCAGTAACTTTTCCTCCTTAGAGGTTCATTTGATCTGTACTCATTCAGTCAAAATTTTGGTAGCTGTTTTCTATTGTCTTTAGTGACAGTCCTCTTTTTTCTTTCTTTTTTTTTTTTAATTAAACAAATGCTTTATTAACTTCTGGTTTACATCATTCATTTCCACCAGATTTTGAGTTACAATTTTTCCCCCATTTTTTCCCTACCCACCACCCCAGAATAGCAGTCCCACTAGATATCCCTCATCCAATCTGCTCTCTCCCATATATTCTCCCATACCCCCTTCGACTTTGCCATTAGGGCAAGGTGAATATCTGAGCCCCAGTGCCTGGACATCTTATGAAACATTTAATTTTAAAACTTCGAATTTCAGATCCATTCCCTTCCTCCCTTGTCACCCACTCCCTCTGAGAAGATAAGCAATTCAGTATGTGTTGTACATGTCTAGCTATGCAAAACATTACCATAGTAGATATATTGTAAAAGACCGCTTATATTTCCCTCCCACCCATCTCACCTCCCACCTGGTCCATTCCCTACTTTGATCCTGTCCCTCTTTGATAGTGGGTACTTCCAACCTCTCCTCCCCCCAGAATGCCCTCCCCTTCATCATCCCCCTTTTCATCCCCCTTCCCCCTACTCTCCTGCAGGGTGAGATATCCCATTTAGTATGTATGTGATTCTCTCCTTGAGCCAACTTCAGTGAGAATATGCTTTTGCCTTTTTGCCTTCCTGTTCTTCCCCTCCCCTGCAACTACTTCCCCTTGCCTCTTCTGCATGAGATAGTTTACCCTACCCTGTCTCTTCCCATCTCCTCTTGCCACTTTCCTCTCTCACCTCTTAACTTCACCCCTTAAGAATCATCCCTTCCCATCAAATTCAACCTGTGCCCTCTATCCATGTATACCTGTAAACATATGCCCATATACCCTTCTACAATTATTTTCATAATGAGAAAGGTTTCATCAGACACAGTTATTATTTTTCCATGTAGGAATGTAAATAGTTCAACTTTGATAAGTTCCTTTTGATTTCTTTTCCTTGATTACCCTCTCAAGCATCTCTTGCTTCTTGTGTCTGAATGTCAGATTTTCTATTCAACTCTGGTTTTTTCCTCAAGAATGCTTGAAAGTCCTCTATTCCACTGAATGACCATATTTTCCCCTGAAACAAGATACTCAGTTTTGCTGGGTAGGTGACCCTTGGGTTCATTCCCAGCTCTTTTGCCCTCTGGAATATCATATTCCATGCCCTTCGATCCCTCAGTGTAGAAGCTGCCAGGTCCTGGGCTATTCTGATTGTGTTTCCACAATATTGAAATTGTTTCTTCCTGGCTGCTTGTAGTATTTTCTCCTTGATCTGGGGATTCTGGAACCTGGCTATAATATTCCTGGGAGTTTTCTTTTTGGGATCTTTTTCAGGAGGTGATTGGTGGATTCTTTCAACCTCTATTTCCCCCACTGGGTCTAAAACATCAGGACAATTTTCCTTGAGAATTTCTTTAAGGATGATTTCTAGGTTCTTTCTTTGATTGTGACTTTCAGGTAGTCCAATAATTTTTAAATTATCTCTCCTGGATCTATTTTCCAGGTCAGTGGTTTTTCCCATGAGATATTTCACATTGCCTTCTATTCTTTCATTTGTTTGGATCTGTTTAACAGCATCTTGATTTCTCATAAAATCACTAGCTTCCATTTGCTCCAGTCTAACTCTGAAGGAATCAATCTCCTCAGTGAGCTTTTGAGATTCTTTTTCCATCTAGCAAATAAGGCTTTCCAAGGCATTCTTCTCCTCATTGCCTTTCTGAGCCTCTTTTGCCATTTGAGTTAGTCTATTTTTTAAGGTGTTATTTTCCTCAGTCAGGCTGTTGACTGTCATTTCATACTTTCCTTGCATCTTTATCATTTCTCTTCCCAATTTTCCCCCCACTTCTCTTATCTGCTTCTTAAGGTTCTCTATGGCCTGTAGCCAGCTTGTATTTTCATTTGGGGCTTTTGGTGCAGGAGTTCTGACCTCACAGTCTTCCTCCATGCTTTGATCCTCTTTGCCCCTAAAATAGGAGTCCAATGTTGAATTTTTCTGTTTATTTTATTTCTTTTGCCTAGGCATGTTGCCACTTAATTACTTGATTTTTGGGCTTGTTGCCACAGTAGAACTCTGCCACCAGACAGGAAAGCTTCCGCCCAAACGTGGGGTCTTCACAACTTCCGCAGCTTGGGTGGCCTCTGTAAAGCTTCCACATGCTCTGGCAAGCTGGATACCCACCCCAAACTTCCCCCCCAGACCACAATCCAGATCCAGGCAGTGTAAAGCAAGAGCGATTAACCCCTAGAGTGATTGCTGGATCTCCCTACAGTTCGCAGACCAGGAGCTAGAGCTGCCACTGACGCTGCAGAATGGCTTCTGTGTCATGTTTCTTCAGCAGCTTTTCACCCCCAGGGGAGGAAGCCAACATGTTCCCCAAATACTGGTCCCAAAGTCCATAGGGCACTAACTTCTCACTTTGTCCTAAGCATATCTGTGCTAATAGTTCTGGAATCGCCACAGCTGCTGGTGTTCTGGGGTCCCTCCAGCTGGCTGCTGGCCCAGCCACCCTGGGGCTAAAACCTCGGCTCACATGGGCCTGGGCTTGGCTCCCAGAGCGCTCTGCTGTCGGTTCCCAGCGTGCTGTGCTGCCCGCTCTCAGAGCGCTGTGCTGGCCGCTCCCTGCAGGGCTGCTGGGCTGTCTTCAGCAAGAGGTTAGCTTCTCTGTGTCGTTCTATGGGTGCTGGGGCTCCAGAAGTTGTTCAGATTCCCCTTTCACATTGTTTGGGGGTGGTGTGTGGCAGAGCACCTTGGAAGTGCTGTTTCTACTCCTCCATCTTGGTTCCGCCCCAGTCTTCTTTTTTCAGTGAATTCAGTGCTTGGTTCAAGTCTTTCTCATCTCCCCAACTCCTGCCTCATATGAGGCATATATATTGACTCTCCCTCACACACTCTTATTCTTTTTCTCCTACTTTCCCTCCCCCATATATTCTGCAGTCCAGTAACACTGGCCTTGTGTTCCTTGAATAAAACACTCCTGACTCCTGGTATTCCATTGGCTGTACCCCACACCTGGAATATTCTCCTTCCTCACCTCCTAACTTTCTTTAATCCCTCCTTCTAAAGTAAGCTTTTCCTGGTCCTCTCTTAATTTTCTAGTGCCTTCCCTTTTTTTTTTTTCAATCCTGTTTATAGCTTGTTTGGATATGGTTGTTTGCATGTTCTCTTTCCCATTAGATTATGAGCTCCTTGAGGGCAGGGGGACTGGTTTTTGCCTTTCTTTATTACCCTACACTTAGCACAACACCTTGAATGTAATTGGTGCTTAGTAAATGCTTATTAAGTGACTAATCCTAGAGAAGGAGTCAGAATACTTGTGGCTCTGGATTCTTCTTCCTCAGTTAAGGACCCCTTTGGCATCTGAGTGGAGGATAGAGTGGTCACCCTACCTTGTCTACTTCTCTTTCCAATCAAAAGACTATTTCCATATTCTGGGTGAGAAATGACATGCCTGCACTAAGGTGCTTTGCTTCTTTGTGAATGGACAGAAGGGGATATACATAGATGTTATAAAGTTAGAAATGATAAGATTTGGTGGATTGTATAAGTGGGGTGAGTGAGAGGGAAGTTGAGAAAATGGAAGGGTTTTGGACATGTGAATTTCAGATGCCCATGAGATATCCAGAATAAAAAGTCTAATAAGCAGACGAAGATGTGGGTTTGGAGCCAAGAAGAGAGCCTATGGTTGGATATATAGATTTGGCGATCCTCTGCATAGAGATGATGGGAGGTAATGAGAATACTAAGTAGAGAAGAGAATCCAGGGAAAAATTTTAAGAGATACACACAGGAAGCATGATAAACCAGGTCAGATGTCCAAAAGGCAAACATATACACACATATGTGTAGATCTATATTTTGTATATTATATACACATATATCTTATTTTTGCAGAAGAATAACTGAGGTAGATGTTAACTGACTTGTTTAAGGCACACAGGTAGGTGTCTGAGGCTGGATTTGAACTCACATCTTCCAAACTTCAGTTTTGATGCTCTATCTGTTGTGCCATTTTGTTGCCTTATAAAAGAATATATGGGTGGAATCATGGAGGGCTTTGAATTTGGATTCATTAAGTAGAGTGGGGAGTCACTGAAGGTTGGTGACATCTTTAGAACGATTAACCTGGTAGCAATGTGTAGGATAGACAGAATCTCAGATATTACTTATTAATTTATTGCAGTGATCTAGGTGAGAGGTAATGAGAGGCAATGAGAACTTAAAGTAGGAGCATGGTTATTTGGATTGGAGAGAAGAGACAGGCTTTGAGATTGTATACAGTAAGAGAAGCATTAGGGCTTAAAGGGCAGGGAATTGGGTAACTAGTGGGGCAGGCTTCTTGTGTTCTTACTTCCTCATGTAGTGGGGTAGCTCAGTCTGGAATGGCAGATTGGACAGGAGATAGCAGGTGTATAAAAGAAGCCTGTATAAATTTGTTTTCTCAGAACCAGCTTATGGACAGATACTGGGCTCTAAGCACAAATGGACAAACCAGGCACACCAGGCCCCGAAATACTGTTACATTGTGTAACCTGAGAAGTTGCTTTTCTAAAAAGGCATCATTGCTACACTTCATTTAAGAATAAAACCATACGCTTGATTGGCTAGCAAGCTGAAGGTTGTGTTATGTTATGACTCCATCTTGAAGAATGACTATTCTATCCCCATTCCCTAACTTTTTGTTTTGAGCAGGAGATATTATAGAGATATAAAACTATGTGTCTGTCTGTGTTTATATATATATGTTTATGTATGTATGTGTATATACGTTTATACATTTCTTAGAGTAGGAAGGATCCTTAAAGCTCATTTTGTAGTTGAAGAAACTGAGAATAAATGACTTCTCCAAAGTCACACAAACAGAGCTAGAACAAGACTCAGGTAGTCTGACTCCTGGCCTAATATACTTTTACATAGGCAAGCAAAAATTAGAAGTTGCCTTACCTCATTCCTTGGTTATGTTGTAGACTTCAGTCATTTATTAGAAGTTCAGAGACTGTCTGGAGGGAATATATGTCTGCTTTGTGTGGTAACTGTTATCATTAATTGTAGTTCCATTATTTAATATCCTAATTCTGGTCTCTTATGATATCTAATATAACTGAGAATATTGCTATATTTAGGTAATGTTTGTCTCATGTGGGGCAGCTAGGTGATGCAGTGAACAGAGCATTGGCCCTGGAGTTAGGAGGACCTGAGTTCAAATCCGACATCAGACACTTAACACTTACTAGCATGTGACCTTGTGACCAGTGACCTGCAAGTCAACCCCAATTGCTCTGCCCTCTCCCCTCCAAAAAGCAAAATAAAAGAAAAAGAAAAAGAAAAAAAGTTTGTCTCATGCTAGTTCTCTGATTTTAACATTGGAGGTTGTCACTTAAAATTCTTTATTCATTTGACATTTGGATTACTCTATTGGATATTTATTCTAGGTGATAAGATATATTTGTATTTAATCAATTTAGAAAAGAGATCGCAGACTTTGAACAGCAGAAAGCAAAAGAACTGGCTCGAATTGAAGAGTTTAAAAAGGAGGAGATGCGAAAGCTACAAAAAGAACGCCGAGTTTTTGAAAAATATACTACAACTGCAAGAGCAATTCCAGATAGAAAGGAACGTGGAGAAATTCAGGTATGAGAGCTCTTTGTAGTGCAAACATACATGCTATACAAAGTGCTAGAAGCTGTACTAATAGACCAATAATCTGAAAATATCATTAATATATTGTTATAGAATTTTCATTATGGATCTACAACATAGGATTCATTTGCTAATCTCAGCAATTTTAAGTGTTTTGTAAGTATAATGTCAGTATTCTAACTGAACATACTTAATGTAATACAGCACTTATAAAAAGAATTAATAATTATCTGCAGCACTAACTAGATTAATATGATATTCTACTGTATAAAAACCAGGAAGATGTCATAACTTCAGATTAGATAGCATGCACACTGAAATAAGAATTGGTTCATTTAATTCTCATGGTGTAACTGTTATCAAGCCTTTGCTCAGTTATTTAATATCTTAATTCTGACCTCTTTCATATTACCATATTTAACTTAGGCTTTGGTATTATTTTGCTATTATTTTTACTTTTATTAGAAACACTTTTTATCTGTTTCTGTGCATGGTGCTGACCACTGATTCTTTTTTTTTTTGCTTTTTGGAAGGACAGTTGGGGTTAAGTGACTTACCCAAGGTCACATGGCTAGTAAGTGTTAAGTGTCTGAGGCCAGATTTGAACTCAGGTCTTCCTGACTCCAGGGCCTGTACTCTATTCACTGTGCCACTACCTAGCTGCCTCGTCTCTGTTCTTTTCTTTCCCACTGTCACCATCCAATATTGACCATTGCAATAACCTAATAGTTCTATATGTCTCGTCCTTTCCCTGTCATCATCTCCTAACTGTCCTGCTACCAGATTTTTCTAAAATTTCCTTTTGTTTTGTAACTGCTCTACTCAGAACCTAACTGCCAACAGGATAAAATCCCAAACCCTTTATCCTGGAATTCAAAGCCTTAGCTTCAACTTAACTTTTCTAGTTTACTTTGCATGTTTCTACAGGATCTTGCTTCTCTAGTCAAATTAATATACTCTTTATGCCCTTGAATGTTGTGCTTTGCCTTCTTGGGCCTTTGCTTAAACTGTTTCCTTTACCTGAAATTTCTTCTTTTATTGATCTACTGATAAAAGTCTTTCAGGGTCAACTTAGACTTGGTTTTTGTTAATCTCATAATTCCCCCAGCCAAAAGTGTTCTTGTTTTTTTCTGAATTCCTGTATTACTATTGTTTGATATTTAATATATATAGGACTTTTTGTACTGGTTATTTTTGTATGTGTCTTCTCTCCCTACCTAGCTTACAAACATGGCTGGCAGGTACCATATGTCCTAAACCTTTTTGCATATACCCACAATACCTAATAGTTCCTTGGATGTAAATAAATGCTCAATCTGTTTACCTGTATGTCTTTGTTACTTAGGATCTATTTGTACTATAGCAGCTTGATAACAGAAAATGTAGTTTAAGGGGGCAGCTAGGTGGCGCAGTGAGTAGAGCCCTGGCCCTGGAGTCAGAAGGACTTGAGTTCTGATCTGGCCTCAGACGCTTAACACACACAAACAAAAACCTAGCCGTGTAACCTTGGGCAAGTTACTTAACCCCAATTGCCCTCCAAAAGGCAAAAAAAAAAAGAATTCATTATATGGTAAAAATTGTTGAAAAAAAAATGTAGTTTGAGTTTATTGAACACTTCTGAATGTTTGCTTCTCTTTTGAAGGTTTTAAAACAACAGATAGCAGATTTACAGGAAGAGTTGAAGCGAAAAGAGACAAAGTGGTCAAATACACATGGTCGCCTTAAAAGCCAGATAGAAACACTAGCTAAAGAGAACACTGACCTCCGGGAAGAGATAAAAATAATGGAACAGTTTCGACTGGAAGCCTGGAAAAAAGCAGAAGCGATTGAAAACAACTTACAGAATGAACATCCCCTGATTTCTGTGAAAAAAGAAGAGTCTGCAGTGAGTTTATAGTTAATTTAATCGAAGTACAATGAAAGTTTTTAAAAACAGGTTTTTATAATTGTTACAAATTTGGATTCCAACATTGCTAATCTATATTTAAAATGAAGGTACATTTTTTTATGTTGAGCCTGATAATAAGATTTTAAGAATTATTTGACATGTTTAAATCGTAAAATTGAGGTACAAATTGAGGGATTTGTTGAGTGAGTGAACAGTCTCCTTTTTGGGGTATTGTTTAGGGGAAAAAAATCAAACTATTTTAGTACTATTCTTAAAGAATATTTCCCTCTTTGAAAGTGGATTACTTGTCTGGCTCTAATATATCTGAAAACAAACTGAACAAAATGATGCCTAACATTTTTGTCACAGATTGTTCACCATTAAAAAAATAAGCATTCTTTCTCTTTTACTTAAAATGTCCATATGTAATATGATTACAGAATCCATTATTAGGTTTTCAGAAGAGTCAGAACTTATCTTCAAGTCAGATGGAAAAATACAAGAAAAATCATTCACGAGGACAAGGTATGAAATGGTTTATGGGTAGGCCATAAGCATACATATATATTATAAAAACTTGAAAGAAACTTATCGTGATCTGTTAGGAGTTTACCTATTAATGATCTATTTTAACAATTAAGTTCTCAAATTTTTTGTAGCATTGAAACTCTTCTTGTCTGAGTTCGAATTTGAATTCCTTTAGTGACAAACCTGTCATCAAGCATTTATCAAGTGCTTAGGCACTGTGCTAAGTCCCAGGGATATGAATAAAAGCAAAATCATAATCTTTGCCCTCAAGGAATTCACATTATGATAGAGGAATACATTGTCCAAATAACTATGTACAGACAAGATATATACAGCGTAAATTGATAATGCTTAAATCTACTTTTTAAAAGAAAATATTTATTTTTAGTTTTCAGCATTCATTTCCACAAGATTTTGAGGTACAGTTTTTTTCTCCCTGTCTTTCCCCTACTCCTCTCCCCAAAATAGCAAGTCTACTACATACCCCTTCCCCCAGTGTTCTCTCTTATATCCTCCCCCATCACCCTCCCTAACTTTCTCATAGGGCAAGATGGATTTCTATACCCCAGTGCCTGTATATCTTATTTCCTAGTTGCATGTAAAAAACAAATTTTTTTTTAAAAACATTTGTTTTTAAAACTTTTTAGTTCCAGATTTTTTCCCCTTCTTTCCTCCTCACCCGCACCCACTGGGAAGATAAGCAGTTCAGTATAGATTGTACTGCTCCATTCTCCCCATTCCAACACAGTTCCACACTGACCTTTTACTTTGTTTTGGGCATTTATGGATTGAAAAGTCTGGAAGCTGTCACAGCCGCTAGTGATTCACTCTCCTGAAGTCTGCTCTGGCCGGTGCTGGTAGGGGCTCATGTGGACTGCGCTTGGCTCCTAGCATGCTGCGGTAGACCTTTCCTGTCAGCCTGCTGGCCTGTCTTCAGTGGGAGATTTGTTTCTGTCACTTTGTGGGTTCTGTAGCTTTAAAATTTATGTAGAGTCATTTTTTTTTTTTACAAATATTGGAATTGTTTGAAGCCAGAGCCCATACCAAGTTTGTGCTTCTACTCCGCCATCTTGCCCTTTTAGATACTTTTTTGGCTGTGTGACCCTGGGCAAGTCACTTAACCTCTGTCTCCTTCAGTTTCCTTATCTACAAAATGGGGATAATAATAGCACTTACTTCCAAGGGTTGTTCTGAGGATCAGATGAGATGTCTGTATAACATTTGGCACAGTGCATGGCACATAGTGAGCTCTGTATCACTGTTCGCTTTTACAATTATTGTATAGTTTATCAAATTCAGATTAAGGCCTAATGAAAGATCATTATCTTATTGTATACTCTCTTAGACTGACCACATCTGGAAATTGTTTTCCATTCTTTATTTTAGGAAGGAAATTTATATAGGATGGCAAAGGGCTATATGAAAATTATTTTAAATAATTGTAGATTTTTGTCCGAAGAAGAGATTTGAGAAGAGAGGTTAAATTGTCTTCAAATATTTGAAGAGTTGTCACTGGAAAAAAGATTACATTTGTTCTGTTTGCCCCCAGGGGGCCAGGCTAGCAACAAAGGGGCAAATAGAGGCATGATGTAAGGAAAAATTTTCTAACAGTCAAGAACTCTTCAAAAGTGGAATGGAATCCTTTGGGAGAAAATGGTTTCTTCCTCACTGGAGACCTTCAAGCAAAGGCTATATGACCTTCTCAGATAGGTATTACCTTTTTCAGATATAGAAGGGTTGGGCTACATGACCACTGAAAGTCCTTCTAACTCTGAGATTCTGTAAGAAGATTTGCACCATAAAGAAATTCGTGGCTGCATCAGCTTCATCTATAGAGCCAGTGTGGCATAAAGCATCCAGTGCTAGAGGCAGTGAGACCGGGCTTCAAATATGGCCTCAGACATGCATTAGCCATGTCACTTTTGGCAACTGATTCAACTTCTTAGTTTCCTCGTTTGTAAAAGCAGAGGATAACTTATGAGGCTCAGATTGGACAGTGGGTATCCAAAAGGCTTTGTAAACCTCAAAAGCTTTCTATAAATGAGAGCTGTTATTTGGTATTGCTATAATCGAGATTCTTAAAGAAGTATTGCTAACAGATGGATAGCTGATAAAAACCCATCATTTGCTAAGATAATTGAGTTAAGCTATAAGAAACTTGATAATTTTCTGTTTGAGTATTTTGTAAGCATAAGTGTTCTGATACTAATGTGTACATAAGAAAAAAATAGAATTAAAGAAGTTTAGCTCTCTTCCCTTTCCCCCTAAGGATTTAGACTAGGAGGAACCTTAGACAGATTTTGTACTTGGAAGGTTTGAAAAGTGACCGACTTTGTATGTACTTTAGTTTTTTGCAGACATAAGCCATCTTCTCCTTCTTACATTTACTATTTAACTAAATGGAAAATACATTACAGATTAGATTATTCATTAAAGGTAAAATAGTCTTTCAAAGTAGACTCAGTCTGGATGTCAGGAGAGTTGGTTCTTGTCCATGTTCTCTGTGAATGGATTGACAATTATACTTTATATTCTACTTTGAGATTTGAAAGGGACCCTTGATTAAATTTAGCAACCTTAATTGGACAGACATTTATTCAGAACTTGCTGTGTACGATGCACTAGGCTAGCTGCTGTGGTGAATATTAGGGATGACAATCTCTGCCCTTACAGAGTTTATAGTCATATAGGGGAGAAGAGACACAAATACAGGAGGGTGTGGGAGTAGGGGAACTTGACTTAGAGTAAGATGACAAAGGTTTGAATCTTGGATCTGATACTACCTCTGGGACCTTTTGCAAGGCTCTTTTACCATGTTAGGCTTCAGTTTCCCATCTGTAAAATGATGAGGTTTGAACTAATGATCACCAAAGTCCCTTTCAGCACTAAAATTCTATGATCTTGACCTTATCATAAAATATAAAAAAACTTAACATTTTTTATGATGGAAAGTCACCAAATAAAGTTTTTCTTATACTCTCTTTTTAACCCTGGAATAAATACTCCCTCTTTTAAAGCCTGCAAGATTTCCCATGACATTGCAGGAGAGACAGGGAGAATGGTATCAGCAACTAAGTGGTAAAAGAAGAACTGTTGCTTAAATGCATTTGGAAAGAGCCTTAGATATTCTTGAAATGAATTTCAGGGTCTCATTTACTGCAGTCTGGATCTGGTTACAACTTGCGATTCTCCATCATAACTAGACAGAATTTACAAACTAATACTTTTTAAAAAGTGAAACTGCTTAATTTATGTGGAAGCTCATGGCAGAAAAAAACAGCCATAGAGAGGGGTATCATGTGAGGTACCAAAAAGCAGCAGTCTTTACCATGAAATCTGGGCTTTAAGACCTGGCGTAGACACTGTGTGAGGCTACATGGTGGCTAACTTCCTCCCTCTGCCAATGGCTGCTATTTAAGCAGGGTTATCTGTCGCAGCGTAAACAAGTGTTTGTGGTACCTCTGTTTCCCAAGCAGTTTTATTGTCTTCAGTGATATGTGCTCTGTGATGTTTATGAACTTTATGTAAGCTATCATCCCAACAATTTTTCTTCTAGCCTACATGAAGGCAATTTTTAAAGAGGAGATTTTTGCTAGTTTTCTAAATTAGATGTAAATTGATGTTCTGACAACTAAATCATCATCGCACACTTGTACTATATAAATAAGTTTATTGTTGGCCACCTCTCTGGGCCTCAGTTTTTTTCAGCTTAAAATGGGGGTCTTAAATGTTATGATCTCTGAGGTCCATTTCAGCTCTAAATCAAATGATTCTATGTCAGATGCCAAAGTTTTAAAAATGCTTAAGCTAGTATGTCACACTATTAAGACAGAAAAGTTAATTTTAACATGCAAAAAAATAAGTGCATGGATTTGGTATAAGCCTGTTTTAATCAAAAGGAGAGTTTTTTATATTACCAGCTTTATTTTTAATGTAACTTCTTTTTTTCTTGTAAAAGCAGGAAATCTGCCTTGGAGACCAAAGTCAGCACCGGTTCAGGATCTAAGTAATTCAGATAAAAGACAGGTGAATTTTACATTAGCTTAATATTTTAATGCATGTAGACATAAATGAACTGGTATTGGAATTAACCTCCTTACCTACCTGCCTTGAAATTAAAAAAAAAAGTTAGTGACTAAAGAGATAAGTGATTGGGTGAGTAAGTGAATAAAGAGTCCTGCTGAGGCTTTTTAAAAATTTAGATTTAATCTAGCATTCTTTTGGAGTTCTTGCTATGTTCCAATTATTGTACTAAGCCCCGGGGCGGGGGGGGGGGGAGTTGCAAAGAAAGGCAAAAAAATACAAAAATGGAGCTTTAAGGAGCTTACATCCTAATGTGGGAGATACCTTGGAAATTTAAATGCCTACATACAATAAATATATAGCCGAAGGAAGGTAATCTTAGAGAGGAAGGCTTTGGTGACTGGCGTGACTAAGAAGCCCTCCTGGAAAAGCTAGCCTTTGAGCTGAGTCTTGAGAGAAGCCAGGGATGTCAAGAGGTAGAGATGAGGAGGGGGAACATTTCAAGCACAAGGGATACCAAAGATGGGAGATACAGCACCATATTTGAGGAACCTCAAGTCAATATTGCTAGACTATTGAGTGTGGGGGTGGGAGTGGGAAAAATCATGTGTGAGAACACTGGAAAGGTAGGAAGGGGTCAGGTGATGGAAGAGTCTTAAATGCCAAGAAGAGGACTTTAATTTTGGAGGTAATAGAGATTTGCTGGAGTCTACTGAGCTCCAGGGACATAGTCAGACCAGCACTGTAGGCAACTGACTGGAGCATGGGTTGAAGTAGGGAAGAAACTTGAGGCAAGGACACCAATAAGAAGACTATTGCTATAGTCCAAGTAAGAGGTGATGAGTACTTGAACTAACTTCGTGGCTCTGTGAGTGGAGGGAAAGGGGTGTAAATGAGAGATGTAAGTACATGATAGTAGGAATAACAAGATGTGTGAACCCATTGCATATGGGGGGTCAGTAAGAATGAGGAGGATATAATGGCTGTGAACCTGGGAAAGCAAGAGAATAGTGGTACTTTGAATAGAAATAGCTATGTTCAGAAGGAAGTGGGTTTGGGAAAAAAAAGATGAGTTCTGCTCTGGACATGGTGAATTTAAGATGTCCATTTTGGAGATCAAAGAGTAGGGCTGGATATACATATCTGGGAGTCCTCTACATGGAGATAACTGGATAATGTACTGGAAGTGATGAGGTCACTAAGTTATACAGCATAGTGATAAACCATAAAAGGTTTATATGAATGTGAGCTGCTATTTGACACTGGTATAATCAGGATTCTTAAAGAACCCCTAAGTATTGCTAACATGGGCAACTGAGAAAAATAATTATTTTATTGAGGTAGGTGGGGAAAGGGTCTAGGGCAGAATCTTGGGGACCATCCACAGAGCTATGACAAGGATGAAGAACCGGCAAAAACAACCTGACAACTGTTCACACAGGAGAAGAAATAAGAGAAAGCAGGATCAAGAAAAGCCAAAGAGAGGGTTAAGTAGGAAGTGAACAGTGTCACATGTTGCAGAGAGGTCAAGAAGGATGGGGATTTAGAAATATTGGACTGGGCAATGAAGAGATCATTGGCAGCTTTGTAGAGAGCAGCTTCAGTTGTGTGAAGAGGTTGGAAGCCAGGTTGCAGAGTTCAGGAGAGTGAGAGGAAAGGTTTATCACAAGTTTAACAGAAAAGGGAAAAAGACTAGTGAGCTATGATGGTAGGGTCATGTGAGGGGTTTTTGAGGATGGAGGAGACATGAACATGTTTGTAGGCAGAAGGAAAGGAGCCAGTGGAGAAGGAAACATTGAAGATTCAAGAAAATGAGGATGACAGGCCCATCTGCTGGAGAAGATGGATGTGTAGATGGGCTCAAAGGTGAATGTAGAAGGGTTGGCTTTGGCAAGAAAGGCCTAGTCTCGGGGCGGCTAGGTGGCGCAGTGAATAGAGCGCCGGCCCTGGAGTCAGAAGGACCGGAGTTCAGAGCCGGCCTCAGACACTTAATCCACACAAAAAAAAACCTTGCCCTGTAACATTGGGCAAGTTACTTAACCCCAATTGCCCTAAAGGGGCGGCTAGGTGGCGCAGTGAGTAAGAGTGCCGGCCTTGGAGTTGGGATGACCCGAGATCAGATCCGGCCTCAGAAAATGAGCACCCACACATAAATAATGACTAGCCGTGTAACCTTGAGCAAGTTACTTAACCCCAATTGCTTTAAAAAAAAAAAAAAGAAAGGCCTAGTCTTTATCAGAGACAGACTTTATGAAGGGGGAAATGGGGAAATGATGTCAAAGGGATGTGAGATAAGGAAGGGAAAAGAGCTCTTGACAGAGGACCCTGGTTTCCCATTTTCCCCTTCAGTGAAATGTGAGGGTGTGTCCTGAAAGGGTATAGAGAAGTGCCATGGGGAGATTAAGGAAAGATAAGGTTTGGAATAACTACTGGGATAAATTGGGTTGTGAACTGATCATAGGACTAGAATGATTGCCTTGCTACTATGAAGGTCCCTATTGAGAGTAGAGGACGTAAATTTGTAGTGGATTCTAGTCATCTGTGTGGTGTTTTTTTTTTGTTTTGTTTTGTTTTGTTTTTACTTTTCCCAGCTCCATTCAGTGGTACAAGGATAGTAGCAAAGGAAGCAGGAGGCGAGTATAATCCAAGGTTGGGGTATTGCAAGGCATGACTGGTGATCAGCAGAAATAGAATGATAAAAGATTATGATCAAATAAAGGAATTTCAGAGTTCATCAGTATAGAAATAGGAAATTGATGAATGATGGGAGGAATGAGCATGTGGTCTTCTCTTTATGCAGCCAGGACAGAGTGGAGGAATCAGTCAAGGGAACTGAGCATGCCGAGGAACTAGGAAGTTAAGAGTATTTGTGGTATCATAAATGGTATCAACCATATCAGTAGATATGGTGAAGTGTCCTAGGATGGATCAGAAGTATGCTAATTAGGGGCAGCTAAGTGGTGTAGTGAATAGAGTGCCAGACCTGGAGTCAGGTCAGGCCTCAAGACACTTGACACTTACTAGCTGTGTGACCTTGGGCAAGTCACTTAACCCCAATTGCCCTGCCCTCCAAAAAGGGGGGGAAAAGTATGCTGATCCTTGAGAAAAATATCTGGGGTATCAGTGGATGGCGAAAGGTCCCTTGAGGGAGGTAGATCGATGTTTCGAGATTGGCCTGGGAGGCCTTTGAAGGAGGTATAGGTGGCATTAGGGAGCTTGGTCAAAAGTGTTGCTATGAGGTAGGTCAGGGGCTGGAGCTGAAATTGACCTAAGAGTCTCTCTGGAAGCTAGAAAGCTTTGACATGGAATTTACTTTGCAGCAATGGCTTTGGGCTTACTTTTAACATGATGCCATCTATACCAGGAACATGCTGTGCCCTCCTTTGCGGGATTTCCCCTAGCTTTTGTTTTAGTAAATCTAATACAATTATTGTCATGAAATAATATTAGCAAGGTAAAACTAGTTGGTTTCAAACATCTGCTCCTTGGACCCTTACATTACATTTTCATCATAGCTTCTTGAAATTTCAAACAGTAAGTACCAGGGCTGAGTTAGCTAGTAGATTTCTCTGCACTAGAGTTAGTTCTGTTCTGTGCAAATTTGGAACTTCTCCAACTGTTCTGTTTAGTAAACCTGGGGATATCTGCAGGGGTGGGGGAAGAGATTAAGCATTTATGTATTGCCTGCTATGCACCAAGCCCTTTACAATTATTATCTCATTGGATCTTCACAACTCTGGGAGGTAGGTACTGTTACTATCTTCATTTTAGGATGGGGTTAAGGGACTTGCCCAGAGTCACAAAGCTGTTAAGTGTCTGAGGCCAGATTTGAGCCCAGGCTTAGCTCTCTATCCACTCATTACCCCATTGACAACTGTAGGATTGAGTAGGTCAGCGTAGATCTCCTGTGACTGACATCTTTACCTCTTGATGTATAAGGTGGAAATATGTGTACTTTAGCTCTATTCTCATTATTTGACCAGTTTTGATCTATATCACAGCTTTATTTCTAGAGGATCTAGTTAAAGAGTTAAAATGGATTTTTGGGTAGAGGTTGTTAGAAGGTAAAATTGATTATCAGGTTTAGGTCCTTGTAAAGACAAATGGTTATGGTGTCTGTAATATTAAATCTTTCCCTTCCTTAAACTTTTAAAAAAATTTTATTAAAGCATCTTGATGACCATACTTCAATATAATTGGTTGTCTTTATACACCTAAAACCATCATTCTGAGGAGTCCACAGGCTTCATCAGCCTGCCAGATAAGTCTGTGACACAAAAAAATTTAAGAACCTCTGCCCTTATTAAGTAAATGTATCTGGTACTTAGAACCTAATATATATAATTTTATAGTAAACCTAGTTAATTTTAATCTGTAAACGACCTCAGGTTTCTTGGGGGGGGGGGCCTGGCATAATATATAATAATATCATCTATCAGCTAAGTGGTACAGTGAATAAGAGCACACAAGATTTGGAGTTGGTAAAAGCCAAGTTCAAAAGCCTCAGAGACACTCTGTAGCTGTGTGACCCTGGGCAAGTCACTTAATCTGTTTCCTTAGTTACAAAAAGTACCTACCATCCCAAAGAAGATCAAATGGGATATGTGTAGTGCAGAATACCTGGCACACAGTAAAAGGGGTATGTGTGGGTGTACACATGTGTTTATTTCCTTCCTGTATGATGCTTTATATATTCTTTACATTACTGGTATCTTTTTTTTTAAGCTCATACCCAGTGAAATATTTGAACCTCTCATGTGCCCTGTTCCTGATTCTAAAGTACAAGAAGAAGAAATCCATAGAGAAATCAGTCATCCTGATGGAAAGGTAAGACTTTATGAAAATCACAGTTTTCTTAAAAGTCTGAATCCCTGTCTGTATGCTGAAGAATAATGAGAGCAAATTACTGTTTACTTCTATCATTTCTCCCTAATAGGCTGCTGTAATTGTCACTAGTAGCTCGCTTAAATGTTTTGGGAAAAGCACAAGTAACAATATCTGAGAATGAAGAATTAAGTGCTATGCACAGCTCTTCAACCTTTAATGAAAACTGAAACATGAATATTGGTGATGATGAAACAATGTGATTACAATTTAGGAGAGGCAGTTTGTCAAATAATCTGAGTTAGAATGGACCTTAGAGATAGATCTAGTCTTCCATCCAAAGCAGAAATACTCTGTGTCTATAATATCTCTAACAATCATATAGCCTCTCCTCAACCTCCAGCATAGGGAGTCCCCCCCCCCCAGCTGTTTTTCAGAGCTCCTTGTTTAATTTTTATGCCTCTGTTCTAACTCTGGCCACTGGGGCTATCTATAAAGGATAAGTCTATTTCCCTCTCACCTTTCATATGACAACACTTAAAACATTTTAAGAGTTGTATTAAATCCAAGGTGAGGATCAGAGTATGAGTTTATATATGTCATGTCTGCCTGAATACATAGTATGGCAGGTGCTGCCACTTTGGAAAAACTTTGTTTGAATCAATGGTTTTGGCAAGACATCTGCTTTCTGAAGACTGTGTGCCTATCGGTTATATATTTTTTGCCTCTAGCCTTCTACAATATAAATATAAAATGGCCTTCAGTCCTGTGTAATCCCCTTATGCTTCTACATTGATGGTGTGGGAACAAGAAACTGAAGGTGCAGGCATTTGTTAGGCACCTATTACGTGCCAGAGACTGTGCTAGGCTCTGGGAATTCAAAAGAAACATTAACAGCTCCTGTCTTCTAGGGTCTTAGAAGTTGGTACTCTTCTATATGAAATCCTTTTTTTAATGACCTACAAATAAGCATAACTAATGGAGGAACTGAATTATATCAACCTTAACATTTTTACTCTAAAAGTAAGACAAAAGGAGGCTGCAGTGAAGTAGAAGACTGACTTACGGATTTTCCTTAGAGTGATGGCACAGTTTTATCCTGTACCCAAAGAACAAGGAACATACTTTCTTCAAATGTTTGATCATCTTGTATGGCAGTACTCATTATCAAAGAAAAACTGCCATAAAGAAATTGGAGTGTATTTACCAGTGTCTGTTGCAGATGATGAAATGGCAGAGAAATTCTACAAAAACTCAAAAAGAGCCACCAAATTTAATCAATATCTTTTGTGACTTCAATGCAAAGATGGGAAATAGGTGGGAAAGATGAGAAATAGGAAGAGAAAAGTAATGTAGCTTTAAGAAAATCTCTCTCATTTTTTGTTTTGATCAAAGCCTTACAAGGTTCTGTGCTGATATTTCATGAACACTTTCTTCAAGAGAAGAACTGCTGATTGATGAGTATAATCACCAAAATGTCACAAAAAATAAAATTAATTTCATTTTAACAGACGGGAAGTGATTTGTTTTCATTGCTGATTCAGCTGTGTACAGCTCAGACCACTGACTAAAATTCATGTTAACTTTAGAAGAAAAGAAATGGGAAAAACAGTCATGGAATCAAGACAAACAACTTTTTGGATAATGAAAATTAATAATTGGGAGGACAAAACTTTAAGAGTTTCACACAGATATTACTGCTATAGATACAAAGACCCCAGATGAGCCTCAGATGCCTTGATCAGTAAACACTTGACTTACTTTCCAGACTAGAGGAATATTATCTTGATTGTAAAGTCTTAAGAAGGATGGTAAAAGATTGAGCATTATCCCAGATAAAGAAGATAGAAACAGAGTGGAGTCAGTTAAAGAGACCAAGAGATCCTAGTAAGCAAAGTCATCAAAGGATAAAACTAGAACAGTTGAAAGATTTAAAAAAAAGAGCTGCAAAAATATTTATAACAAGCTTTTTTCTTCATTAAGAATGGCAAAGTGAAGGGCGGCTAGGTGGCGCAGTGAGTAAGAGCGCCGGCCTCGGAGTTGGGATGACCCAGGATTGAAACCAGTCTCAGAAAATGAGCACCCATACATAAATAAAGACTAGCCATGTAACCTTGAGCAAGTTACTTAACCCCAATTGCTTATTAAAAAAAAAAAAGAAGAATGGCAAAGTGACCATACTTTGACCACGTAATCAAAATCCTAGATGTGCTTACAGAGGCAGAAATAACACTGAGGAGAAAAAAAAAGACAAGAAAAATAGCTGGATTACAGCTAACATAACAGAGAGGAGATCTATGCTGAACATGATAAATTACAATTGATTTACAAGATACATCTAAGATCATGATTCTGAAGGCATTAAAAGAATCTCAGACCTCATTGAAGAAAGCTCAGATCCTACCTTCTGCAGAGGGCCTTGCCTGATCCTTCCCCCCTTCCTGCTAAAATCTTCCTTTTGAGATTATTTATACTGTGTTTATTTTGTATGTACATAGTCATTTGCGTTTTGTCTCTCAGGAGAAATGTGAATTTCTTGAGGGCAGGGACTATTTTTTTTTTACTTTTTTATTTTTAGCATAGTGACACATAGTATAGGCTTAATAAATATTGGTTGATGAACCTTATTAATATTAAAAAATGGATGAGATTCTGTTGTGTGGATTGAAAAGAAGATTTTAGTAGAACAAAAATGCCAACTTAAAGGATTCTCTTCCAAAAAGTTATATTCTATTCATATATAAAATTATTTAAGATTCCTTGAAAGATATATAACAAATGAGAGTACATTTTTAATCCTCTAATTGTCAATATCAGGAAAGCATAAAACACATGCTTGCCTAAGACATATACCACTGTGATGGAAAACCAGCAAAGACTCAAATTTTGAAGGACTTCCTTTGGATGTAAGGTCCCCCAGATGCTGTTTACAGATTAAGGTTGTGCTGATTGCATCAAACCTTGGACCACAACAGTGCCTCTTGAAAGACAGCTGTAGGGGGCAGCTAGGTGGCGCAGTGAGTAGTGTCAGCCCTGGAGTCAGAAGGACCTGAGTTCAGATCCGGCCTCAGACACTTAACACACACACAAATAAAAACCTAGCCGTGTGACCTTGGGCAAGTTGCTTAACCCCAATTGCCCTCCAAAAGGAGAAAAAAAAAAGACAGCTGTAATCACTCAACCATTTGGCTAACTATATATCCAGGAAAAACAAAGTGAGTTAAAAGATTTTTCTCTTAGCTTCTCACATGCAGTTGGATGGATAACCTAAAGAATTTTTTGCCCTACCATGTAAAATTGGGAAAGATAGAACAATGAGTAGTGAGCTTAGCCCCATGACTAAATAGGGGAACAAAACAGGTGGGAAAATTGCATAGCTTTTCTAATGAGCATTCTCTGTAAATTCTATCATTGTTTTATTTAGGACAAAATACTGAAGTCTCTTAAGACTTAAAAAAATGAGATCACACAGAAAACAGTGAAGTACATGATGGGTGTAAGCATGCTAAAAATAAGTCTTTAGACCAGAGTAACTGAAAAGATAGGATGGGGGGACGGAGTCAAGATGGCAGAGTAGAAAACAGCACTTCCACAGGACTCCGGCTCACACCACTTCCAATTTATGTAAAAGGGGACACTGAACAAACTTTGGAGCTACAGAACCCACAAAATGACACAGAGAAGCTAATCTCCTGCTGAGGACAGCCCGCAACAGAGTGGCCAGCACGGTGCTCTGGGAACTGACCCCAGCCCCACATGAGCCAGAAGTTTTAGCCCCAGGGTGGGCCTGACCAGCAGACAACTGGAGGGACTTCAGAACACCAGCAGCTGTGGCGTTTACAGAATTACCAACACATCAGATGCCAAGGACAAAGTGAGAGGTCAGTGTGGTGTGGACTTTGGGACCACTTCTTGGGAGTGCAGCTTCAGCTCCTAGCCTGCAGTCTGTGGGGGGACCAGGCAGTCAGTCTGGGGGGTAAGCGCTCTTGCTTTAACCTTCTTGGATCTGGATTTCTGTCTAGGGTGGAGGTCCTGAGGTGTGTGATCAGCTTGCCAGAGCATGTGGAGGCTTCAGAGAGGGCACCCAACTAATATGTCCAGCATCTGAGAAAACCCCAGCATTTGGGACAGACACTCACCTGTCTGGTGGCACAGTCCTACTGTGGCAAAAAAGCCAAGGGGTCAAGTGACTGAGTGGTGACATGAGTAAAGGAAGCAAAATAAACAGAGTACCCAAAACTTACACTCCTACTTTGGCGAACAAAAAGGATCAAAGCACGGAACAGGAAGACAATGAAGTCAGAACTCCTGCACCAAAAGCTTCCAAGAAAAATACAAGCCGGTTACAGGCCATAGAGGACCTTAAGAAGCAGATAAGAGAAGTGGGGAGGAAATTGGGGAGAGAATGATGCAAGAAAATTATGAAAGAAGAGTCAACAGCCTGACTGAGGAAAATAACACCTTAAAAAATAAACTAACTCAAATGGCAAAAGAGGCTCAAAAAGGCAATGAGAAGAATGACTTAAAAAGCCGAATTTGCTAGATGGAAAAAGAATCTCAAAAGCTCACTGAGAATCATTCCTTTAGAATTCGACTGGAGCAAATGGAAGCTAGTGACTTTATGAGAAATCAAGATGCTGTTAAGCAGATCCAAATAAATGAAAGAATAGAAGGCAATGTGAAATATCTCATGCGAAAAAACCACTGACCTGGAAAATAGATCTAGGAGAGATCATTTAAAAATTATTGGACTACCTGAAAGCCATGATCAAAGAACCTAGAAATCATCCTTCAAGACATTCTCTGATGTTTTGGAACGAGAGAATCCTGTCACCTCCTGAAAAAGATACCAAAAAGAAAACTCCTGGGAATATTATAGTCAGGTTTTGGAATTCCCAGATCAAGGAGAGAACATTATAAGCAGCCAGGAAGAAACAATTTGGCTATTGTGGAAACACGATCAGGATAGCACAGGATCTGGCAGCTTCTTTCCTGAGGGATCAAAGGGCTTGGAATATGATAGTCCAGAGGGCAAAGGAGCTGGGATTAAAACCAAGAATCACCTACCCAGCAAAACAGAGTATTATGTGTAGAAAATTTGACATTCAGATACAAGAAGTGAGAGAAGCTTGAGAAGGTAAACAGGAAAAAGAAATCATAAGGAACTTATCAAAGTTGAACTATTTACATTCCTACATGGAAAAATGGTAACTAACTCATGAAACTTTTCTCAGTATGAAAATAGTTTTCATTTCATATGAAGAAGGGTATATGGGTATATGAGAGGAGATGGGGAGAGACAGAATGGGGTAAATTATCTTATATAGAAGAGGCAAGGGAAAATGGTTACAATGGGGGGAAAGAACAGGAAGGCAAAAGGGAATAGGTCAACCTTATTCTTATTGAATTTGGCTCAGAGAGAGTGATATATATGCTAAATAGGGTGTCTTACCCTACGGGAGAGTATGGGGAAAGGGGATGAGAGGGGGGATGATGGAATGGGAAGGCAGGCTGGGGGAAGGGAAGTTGGAAGCATCCATTTTTGATCTAAGTAGAGAACAGAACAAGTGGAAGGTGGGATAGGAGGGAGGGAAATATAGTCAGTTTTTTACAACATATCTGCTATGGTAATGTTTTGCATAGCTACACATGTACAACATATATTTAACTGCTTATCTTCCCAGTAAGGGTGGGTGACAAGGGAGGAAGGGAATGAATCTGGAATTCAAAGTTTCAAGATCAAATGTTTAAAAACATTAATACTATTTTACATATAATTGGGAAGTAAGATATACAGGCATTGGGGCATAGAGATTCACCATGCCCTACTGGAAAAGTTGAAGGGGGTATGGGAGAGAACACAGAGGGGATATCCTGTAGGACTGCTATTCTGGGTGGTGTGTAGGGGAAAAAGAGGGAAAAAGTTGTAACTCAAAATCTAGCATAAATTAATGGTGTAAACCAGAAGTTTATGAAGCATTTGAAAAAATAAAGATAGGCTGTCCATATTAAAAGACAATTCATGTAACATAACTAGATGTTCACTTCAAAGTAGATGGTGTTTCATCACCTATAGGACCCAATACATTTCTCTTCTCTAACCTTCCCAAGGGAGAAAAAAAAACACCCTAATTTTTCCAAACTAGCCAACCTTTTGGAAGTCTTAAGTTATGTGCAGTGTTTCAGAATTGTAGGCCCTTACCTGTGTAAAAAAAAAAAAAAAAAAAGAGGTACCTCTTCAAATCTTTTATCTTGGGCTAAGCTTGGTCATTATAATTTCATTGCATTTATTTTAAAAATTGTTTTGTTCTTTCCATTTATGTTGTTATAGTTATTATGTATATTGTTTCTCTGGTTCTGTTTATTTTACTTTGCATCAGTTCATGAGTTTCCCTCAATTATATTCTATCTCTATCAGTTTGAAAATCATTCTTGGTTTTGTTATTCCCTCCAATCTAATCATCTCCCCTTTCCAATTTTACCTATTAAAATCATATGAACAAAAATTGACTTCCATAAGCATAGAAAGATATCTTTTTACTTAAACATATTTTTAAGATGAGGTGCTTATTAGGAGGTTTTAGGGGACCAGATAGGGGAAAAGCTGCTTGGCCAGGTATTCTAGATAAAAGAAGTGGCAGTCTCAAGTCATAACCAAAGCAGTTTAAAAAAATTTTTTTTTAAACTATAATAAATATCTATGTGCACACCCCTCTGAGGGTGGGGAGAAAATCAAAATCTTTGTAATACACATAGTCAAGTAAATCCATTCCAGCATCGTCCATGGACAAAAAAATGTATGTTTTAGTCTGTAGCCAATCTGTCACCTCTATCAGGTGCATATTTTGTCATGATGACCAGTATAAATTTACTATTTCTACAAAGATTCAGAAGGTAAACGAGCAGGATGGAATAGTTTAAAAAAGCAAAAAGGGGAAATGACTACATAGCTTCCTTTTCATACTTTCTGTATTATTTTTGGAGTTCTACTTAAATAGTATTAACCAACATGACATGGCCAAACATATATAGTTCTAGATATAAAATAGAAAACTATGTATTCTAGCAACCATTATGTATGAAATCCAGGGAACCAAACCATGTCCCTTTTGTTCCACATTCTAAGGTGGTCTTTCCATACTTCCCAGCCAGGGTCAAGGCATCCCACCAAGGCAGATGCTAGGTTCATTCCAATCTGTTCTTGAGGGTAGTAGGTAGTAGAGAGAGACCACAAATAACTGTGGAGAATGAGGGAAAGTGCTTTGAAAATGTGAATCATAGACACTTAAAATTAGAAAGAACATTAGAAGTATCTAGTCCAAACCTGTACCTGAACAGATATAATCTCTGCATTATTCCTTAAAACCTTTTAGTTACTAAAAACTAACCCATTACCTTTTGGGCCCACCCATTACAATTTTGGACAGCTTTGGAAACAGGAAATAACCTGAATCAAAGTGGTCCAATGCTGATACTTTTTTTATATTAGATCAGTTTATATAATAGTTTTCTTTTTTGTTTCCTGAGTGCTCATATCCAAGTCACTTTTAGGTCTTAAGATTTTAGAATGATGAGAATTTTAGAGCAGATGATGTTTTGATTTTATAAATTGCAAAATTAGGAGACTGCCATGATTATCTGTACATGGAATAAAATCACCTTTATCCTTTTATTTTTTTCAGGTTGAAAAGGTTTTAAAAAATGGGTGCCATGTTATCTTGTTTCCAAATGGAACTCGGAAAGAAGTGAGTTCAGATGGAAAAACTGTCACTATTACTTTTTTCAATGGGGATGTGAAAAAAGTCATGCCAGATGAAAGAGTGGTATGTTTCCATTGATATATTTTCTACCTCTTTAATACAGACACAGACACACACACTTAGAGATCTATACATTATTTGTTTATATAGACTTATATGTATGTATATACATATACATGTATACCTATGTTTTTGTAGACCTACCTATATGTATAGACATATATACAATATATATAGTAGCAGTCATATTGGTTTTTTCTCCTTTACAGATTTACTACTATGCAGCTACTCAGACCACTCATACCACTTATCCAGAGGGATTGGAGGTTTTACATTTCTCAAGTGGACAAATAGGTGAAAATTGTTATTTTTCTTCAATTTCTTCTCTACGTTATTTTTCTTCAATTTCTTCTCTACTCCTATCTGTTTCCTAAAGTAATTCAAAATGAGAATGCAGGTTGATGTTATACATTCACACTCTGTCTCTATATTTTTAAACTAGAAAAACATTTTCCAGATGGAAGAAAAGAAATTACATTTCCTGACCAGTCCATTAAAAATTTATTTGAAGATGGGAGAGAAGAGAGCATTTTCCCAGATGGTACCATTGTTCGAGTACAACAGTAAGACACGCTTAAATCTAACAGTAGTTTAGAAATTACACTCTGGTTTTTCTTACTATACAATTTCACTCCAGTTCAATCTAAAAAAAAAAAATTGCAAATCTGTATTCTGAGTTTCAGATGTTGTTATTAAGATATATTGCAAATAGACAGCACTTTTACCCTAACAGATTTAAAAATATAATGGGAAAACTGCATATATATCATACCCCAGTATTCAAGTAAATATTCTATATGTTAATGCATGAGCATATATGACTGTAGATAGTAATGATGAACTCCAATCAGCAAATGCTTCCTGACAGTATAGTTATTTTAGTTGGATATTAGGTAGGAGTGAACATGGCTTAGCAGGGAGGCTTAGAGGTGGGTACTAGTAAGTCAGCCTAGTAAAGAGATTTGTGTTTATAGTGACAGGGTGGCCCAACAGGTGGCATGATTAGAATTTAATGTGATAAATTATAGGCACTATTATAAAGTTTTGTAGTAAGTAGGGGACTAGATAGATGCAGGAATGTCACGAAGACCACAATAGGTGCATGTGGTAATCAAAGTGTGAGATTAGAAGAAAAAGTCCCTTCAGTTCTGATCATCTCTGTCCAGAAAGGGTCAATTCCTTCTACAGTTTAAAAAAAAATAGAATAAGTAGGTAAAGGAGATAAAGGGCATAGAGCTGTTTTAAAGCTTGAGCCTAGTAGAACCTGGTGTTATGTGAAGGAGATGTGATAAATAAACTTAGTTTAACATGTTGAATTTCAGTGGGGCATCAGGCACAGAGGCAAAAGGAGCTGTAAAATTAGGGCTAAAGTTAAATAGAAAATTGTTCACAGATGGCAATTGAAACTGAAAATAGATGCATGCAAGATTTGTACAGGGAGGACAGGACTGGATCTTGACTGGCTGTGGAGGGAGGAGAATGGGACTAAGAAGAACCATTCACTGAAGACAAAGATAGAGAAAAAAAATCGGGAGCTAACATTATTACTGGCTTGAAGTAGTGGCAGCATCTATACATAATAGGAAGAGAAGTGTTACTAAATTCATGATTTTTTTAAAAACAGAGATGGCAACAAAATAATAGAATTTAACAACGGCCAAAGAGAACTTCACACTCCCCAGTTCAAGAGACGAGAATATCCAGATGGCACCATTAAGACTGTATATTCTAATGGCCACCAAGAAACTAAGTATATATCTGGTCGAGTAAGACTTAAAGATAAGGATGGTAATGTTCTGATGGACACCAAGTTGTAGCAAAATGTTTTCTTAATCATGAAGTAATATGTGGTGCTCTTACAACAAATTTCCTTTTAAAAATGTATATTTCTGTAAATTCTGTAGCAGTTTGTCAATCTGTACATAGTGTATAAAGTGAAAAGTTTTGCTGTTTTCAAATATCTAAAATAAAGTTTAAATTTGATCGCTTGTCCTACCTGTGCATTGATATTTTTATAAAAAATGAAACGGAAGACAAAAAATACAAAAACACAATTAAACCAGCTAGCAGAAGATAAAATTTATATAAATGACTTTTTTTGTCCCATAAGGCTAGACTTTAAATTGAAATAAGTACTGGCAGAACACTAATGTAAAACACAATGGCAACAGTACATATCATTAAGTAATTATGTGAAAGTCAGTCTTTCTGTAAATGCAAGCATGTGGAATAGAACTGAGGCTAGCAAGTTATTTTAAAAAGCATAGAACAGGGGCAGCTAGGTGGCACAGTGAATAGAGCACTGGCCCTGGAGTCAGGGGGACCTGAGTTCAAATCTGACCTCACACACATGACACAAAAACAAGCTGTGTGACCGTGGGCAAGTCACTTAACCCCAATTGCCCTCCAAAAAGCAGAAAATAAATAAATAAAAAGCATAGAACAATGAAAATGATCAAGAGCTAAAGATAAGGCTAATTATAAGGGATTCATAGTGTTATATATAACACTAGCTGTGTTCTCACAGGCTAAATTCTACCAAATAAATAGATGTTTTTTAAACTGTTGAGTCCCTGTCTAACTTGTACCTTGGATACTCTATTATATTTCCTGGGATAACTACTCTTTTTACATTGCTTTCCTCATAACATGTTTGAAGGAGGTAGTACAATTACCGCCATAATGATTTTACTGATAAGGAACCTAGGTTTGAAAGTCTAAATGAGTTGCCCACGGCCATGTAATTTTTTAAACTGAAATCTAAACTCGTCTCTTAGAATCCTTCCCTTCCTTCAAAGCTCCTTGATAGCTGGGGCTCTTTCATCTGTATCTCTCCATGCCTACTCCAGTGTCCTGTATGTAGTGGGCACTTAAATGCTTATTTGACTAGATCTCTACTACATCACCTCACACACTTTAAAAGATATCAGAGAATGGGTAAGTCAAGGATCAAGAATCTAAATAGCAAGCCTAAGAAGGGCTACTCAACAACTAAATGCTGAAGGGTTACTGATAGGAAACTCCCAGGTGAAGACACTCCCTTCTAGTCCAGGCAGGTTGACACTTTGTCTACAAACTACAACCTTAGGAAGGATGTTCCCAAGAGTACTGAGACGTTATGTGACTTTACCAGAATCAAAGCCACTCTGTGTTATAGGAACTTGAATCTGGCTTTATGAGACTACCCAAGGGTCTTGTTCTTTATCCTGTTTTATTAATATGACAGCACAAGTACAATCTTATAAGGGACAATGACAAGCTGGAGTATTTCCAACAGAAGACAATCTTTTGGTGATGGGCCCCCAAACCATGTCAGACTAAGATGAAAATAATTTGGTAGAAGTTTGAAGACCTTTTTTTAAGGGTAGGGATGATGGCTGTATGGCTATTTGGTGGGAGGTGGAGGTGTAGGAAGAACAGAAATAGGACCAAAGTACAGATTTCAGTTCAAAATAGGGAAAAACATCATAGTAATGTGTGCAATCCTAAAACAGATTAGCCTACCCCAGGAGGTAATGAATGTTTTATTACTTAAGACATTCACATAGTATGGTGAATAAATGAGATGTCACTAAACTAAATAAAAGTTATCCCACTTAGCTGATTGTGTTAGCATGAACAAAAACTTCCATTTTTATTTTCATAACCAACATATGGCTAGCATCTGGCTGACAATATTATGTATGACTTACCTTACATAAACTATGATCATTTCGCATAGTTTCTGAAAGTTGACAATTGCCATTACATTTGTTTACATAGTTGAGAACATACCATCATACAAGGAAGAAGTTTTTTCCAACCTAAGATTTTATGTCAATATACACACTGAAATAAAAACTAGTAATAAACCAGGAAAGTTTATGAACAAAGACTCAGAACATTTATTAAGTATATTCTTTAGTAATTAAAAAAAATAATTCCTAACAATCCAACAGAGAGGACAATATATGAAGAAAGTTATCATTTCAAAAACTTAAACAAAAAATAAGCCTGAACTGCTCTAAACAGAACTAAAATGTTTCTTCTGGGCTGCCACATGTGTTCAGCATACAGAATATACCTGAAAAACAAAAGCTCTGGTATAATTATACATCTGTATTTTAAAGCCTATATTTGTGAATGTTTCTTGACCTAAACATTTAGATGACTAATTACAAAAAAGTCCCTAAGATTCTTTAAGTACAGGGCGGCTAGGTGGCGCAGTGAATAAAGCATCGGCCCTGGAGTCAGGAGGACCTGAGTTCAAATACGGCCTCAGACACTTAACACTTACTAGCCCTGTGACCTTGGGGCAAGTGTCACTTAATCCCAATTGCCCTGCATTCCCCCCTCCAAAAAAAAAAAAAAAAAGATTAAGTACTATAACGAGGCTTTGTGAATTAGCCCGATTAAAATTAGCTTTTACTTTTGATGGCTGAACATTTTTCTACCTAACATTTCTGAACTGTTGTAAATATCCAATTCACATAGACTTTAAAAAAATAAAACTTCATTATGTGTGTACACACAACTCCGGATTTTCTCAGTTGCTTAGAATTGTCCAATTCCTAGCAACATGGGAAAAAAACTCTTTATTAGGAGGAAACCACAGCTTCAAATCCTGTCTCTGAAACTTCCTTAAGGCAAGACCTCAGGCAAGTCTTTGGGCCTATTTCCCAATTGATGACCACTAATATTCATTTCCGTTCTAATATTCTAAGTTCTTACACAAACAGATGCAATTGGACAAGTTAATTACCCATATGTACAAGATATATATTTTATATGTACATGTGCACATATACATGTATAATCTAGTCCAATCAACTAAAATTTCTCCCTAAATATGAATACCAGTCTGGTTCTACTAAGTCCTTGGTTAGGTACAGAAACTAGCCTAACTAGCTGCTGAAAGCTATTGGTACATGCTTCACCTGGTTCTGCAATGGCTGTAAAAATTCTAAAAAAAGTTTTCTAGAGAAGTGGGAACTCTTTAGTACTGGTGCTGCCACCTTTCACAAGATAAAGGGAAAATATGAAAGGCATTCAAGAGGAGATGGCAATTTCTCAATATGTTCACTTGCCATTTCTTTGAGTTAACAAGAGGAAATCACATGATATATGGTATTGATGTCTGTCACTAATCATGAATTGTGTTAGAAAGGTCAGAAAGCATTATATATACTTACGTCATTCATCTAAATCTGCAAGTCCCATTTCTATCAATGACATATGAACTGGATATTGTTCATCTTCATATAAGGTCACTATATATTCTGGTGACTGAGTCTAAACAAAAGCAGAGTTTGTCAAACAAGTTCCTCACCTTCATCCCTTCCTCTTTATTATATCCTCAGCAATTTATTCACTATATTCAGATATATTTATACCCAGATACTTGATCTAAGTTATCTTTGAGAAGCTCTGTCCTTAATAGGCCTACTCTGTACTCCAAAGAATGTCACAACTCTCAAATACATAGTGAAAACAAATACCTGCTGAATATAAAAACATTAGGTTTAAAATAAACCTATTACCCCCTGCCACATCTCCTAAGATTTATGTTTCAAAGGAACTATGGGCATTTACTTTAACAAAAGCAATCAGAGAGAATATTCTTATGTGGGATTTCTGATACTGCTTCTGCTGTTAAGATTGCAAAATTCAGATAATACTTAAAAATGAATTTCAAGTTTGAATAACTAAAACATGACTGTTACATAACTTCTAATAAATCTTAAAATTAAATCCCCAGATCAATATACTTTCATGTACTGTATCAGTGGTGTCAAATTCAAATAGTAAGGGATACTGGTGATCCGTATACTGACTCAGAAAATCACAAATTAACATTATGTAGAATTGTATCTTTATTTTGTAAAACATTTCCCAATTACATTTAAATCTGGTTCCAGCCACAGGAGTTTGACACCTCTGCTACATAATTATGAAAAATACAACTAAGATAAGATTATTCAATGATGCCAAATTACTATGAAAAATTCTGAACTCTCAGTATTCCTGCTAATTAGAATAAAAATTTACCAATGAGGAAGCATAAAGCTGTTTTCCTTGAAGACAGTCTATCATAGCCCACATGGCTTTCATGCTCCACTTGGGGCAGTATGGAATTCTTGTCTTTTCTGAATCTTTCAATGGAGGTTTAAATCCAGCCAAAAGAACTTTTACAGCCCGAGCAGGATATTTCATAAGGCGGAGAGGAATCTGACGCAGTCTGAAACAGAAGAAACATTAAAACATAAAGCATATGATGATTTAATGCTTGAAAAAATTGAAAAGAATTATGAACACCTCAAAGATATTTTTGGAGAAAGGAAAGAAGATGATGCCCTTAACAGATTACCACTAAACATAACTATGTTGACTTTACCTGCTTATTGGCAATTTTTCAGTTGATCCATAGTCAACAAATTGTACCAGGATAGCAAGGGGATCAAATTCTTTGATGGAAAGAATCTTTGCTCGATACCATAAACCATCATTATATTCTGCAAGACAAGGCATTTCTGGAGAGAGAATAAAAGGAAAATTATAATATAAACCTAACATTTTCACTACCTAACAAATATGAAAGACCCCTATATTTCTTTGTATTAATCCTGATCTCTTCTAATTTCCAGAAATAAGATACCACTTTCCTGATGACCTTTTCAAGTTTGAAGAGTGAATGTATAGGCCTTGATAAAAACTATGGAAATGATAATGATGATGATAGCAGCTTACAATTGCACAGGACTCATTCTAAGGCACCCTAACACTACATGAGCATAGCTTACCTATTCCCATGCATTCTACTTTCTGTGTTTTTCAAGTGTCACAGAAAATAGCAGTCCTTTGCCTTCCCCACATACAGGACAGACATCTATTCCACCTAGCTCCATCCTCTGTTCAGTTTCTCTGGAGGACAATAGAACTCTAAGGTCCTTATACCTGTAGGTTTTACTCTCCTGGAAGCTTTATAAGCCAAATATATTATACTTTCTCTTCCATCAAAACATGACTGATGCCTTGGTGTGATCCTGGGTTCTTAAAGCAGAGTATAAGCTCTACTGAGTCCTGCCAAACTAGTAAGACTGTGTGAGAACAGGACAAGACTAAACCACATGTCATTTTATCTGAGGACCAGTCTAATTATATTAATTATATTCAGAGACAGTAATTTCCAGGCTAACTACAAGTTGATTAATTTTGGGGGCAGATACTCTCTCAAAGACTGTGATCTGCATCAGGGAAGGAGCATTCATAATGATTAAATCACAGATCCTTGAAAAACTTAAATAAGATCTTTTCTCATAAATATTCAACAGTTCAATGTTTACTAGATCTATACTTCCAAGAGATTGTTTCATTACACAATTATAATTTCCCTAGTATCTGTTGAAGTTTTTCCCAATGTCACAAATTTAATATAAAAATATTTATTTCATTCACTGAATAAAACTGTTGGGAAAAATCATGCCAAATCTTACTCTATCCCGTTCACTTAGCAAGAATCTGGCCTCCACCTAATCTCAAACTAAAAATGTAACTTCTTCACATAAGTATTACCTCTTTATTAACATGCTATATGTGTCGCTAGAATATTGGACCTGAAGGCAGAAAGACTTGAGTTCAAAACCTTCTGAATATAAGTTTCACAACCACAGAGGTTACTTCTCTTTGAAACCCATTTATTTTTCCCTAGATGAAGATGAGAGGACCAGTGGCACTTAAGTAGTTAGGGTAGATGGAACACCTTAATACTGGCTGGATTCTCTATGAGGAACTTAAGAAAGTGAAAAAAGGAAAAAAGGGTTGGTAGGGCAGGGCTGGAACCTCTAGCACTGGAAGGAACTTTTGGATTGACGAAATCATAGATCTACCTGAGTACCCACTTCACAATACTGTTTTAAGGTTTAAATAAGATGACATACACAATGGATTTTCTACATACAGGGCAAAAATTTACTTGATTTGGTGTATGGATGGGGCCAATGTAGTGTCGAAAATAAAACCAACTCCTATGTGTGGTTGAAGGAGTGAGTTGAGGATATTAGGAACTAGAAAACTAGTATTTGAAGGGAACAGAAGTTGGGGTGGAGAAAACAAAGGTAGGTACTAAACATGTAGGGGAAGAGAGACATCAACATGAGAGTTCCACAGGTGATGACATCAAAGATCTGGAGAGAAGAGAGAGCAAACTTTATCATCACTCAGCAATTTTCCTTCCCAAGTCTATATATCTATTAGTTAAACAAAGAGTTATTACCCTTTTCCTTTCTACCACTCTTATGGTATTATGAGCTGCTCTGAAATGCCATTGATTATACTGTAGAAATGGGTTGCTAAGAGAGACTGTAAGACTTTACTTAGTGAACCATTATACTTAAAGAGATATTTCTGAATTAGTTTAACTTTAGTCCTACTAAGAGCAGTATAGATTTATTATACTTAGGAATTCTAGAATTATTAACACATACCTTCTAATCACCATCAGCTGATACTTGAAGCATTTCCAATTTGATTGAACCTAGTAAAGTTATACCCCACTAGCAAAGCTTTCAGGAGCCCAGGGCTTCCACCACCTTATATTAAGGTATCAAAGTAAGATTTTATTTTAGCAGCTCAGTATATCATATTACTGAGGATTAGCCTAGCAAGTTCAGAAACTTATTACTAAGTTGGTCTTGGGTTGAATTTTTTTTTTTGGTGAGGAAGAGGTTGCTAAAATAGCTCTCAAAGCCTATCTAATAAGTTGTAGAGAGGTTGCAATGAGAATTTGGGACGGAAGCATCCTTATCAGAGAAATTACAGATCTCTGAAGCATTGAATTATTAAAAATTCCATTTAATTAGACTAACATTATTTCATATGCAAGTCCACTGACAGATTTAATTTTTTGTTCCCATGTTCCAGGGCCTTAATGATAAACACAAGTTAAACAAGTTGAAGTAATAAAAAAGTAAATAAAGTGAGATCATAGCTAGTTATGACCAACTTTAAACCTGGATGTACCTTTCCCCCTCTTAGAAGTGTTTTCTGATCATTTGTATGAGAAATAGTATTGATACCACTTTCATTTACCACTTGTAGTTTTCCACAGTAGCAAAAACTCAATGAAAAGAGAACCACAATACCCTTCCATAACCAAAATGAGCTGACATATATAAAACTGCTTTGAAAACCTTTAAGTGGTATATCAATGCTAGCTTTATATATGTATGTGTGTGTATGTGTATATATGTATATGTGAACATGTAAATATATAAAAATGCAAACAAAAACACTGAAACATAGCTGAACTCAAGATTAAATGAAACAACCAATATAATTCCTAGAGATAATAAAATATACTTCCCTTCTCTCTGTAAGAGAGTTGGGGGACAGTGTAACAATAAGCACCCTAGCATACCCAGGATGGCTGCTAGCACAGGTTCTTAGATCTGCTTTTCTAAAAGAAAGCAACTCAAAATGGGTTAACAATACTTTAATCAAACATATATCATTTACCTAGTTCAGGGGAAAAAGTCAACACCCTGAACTTCGGAGAATACAAACAGAAGTTACAAGTAGACAAAAAAATACACAGAGAAACATATCTGCAGACAGGGCTTCCAGTTGTCTGACCACTACATCCATATCTAGTTGGTACCAGAAAGAGGAAGCACCAACATCTGGGTTTTCAAAGGGGAAGGGGAGGTTTCAATGGTGTAATGGGAATGTGAATTTAAGATCTTCCTTGCCCCAAGGCCCTTTGATAGGCTTAAGTGCACCTGGAGCCTATGGCAGGAGGCTTGTTTTTCAGGAGATACTTTGTGATTGGGCAGTGGGTCAAGAGGATTGTTACATTCTCTGACCCAGGAGAAGGCTATATAAACCCTGATGTGAGACTCTGTTTTGAGGCCCACTTTGAGAAGTGTTGTGTGATTTGACCAGATGAGACTCTGGGCAGCCGCTGAGCCCACCTGGCTTTGAAATCCCAGATGTTGGTGCCTCCCTCTCTGGTAACTATGACTAGGTTTGGATGTAATGGTCAGACAGCTGGAGGCCTGTCTGCTTGAAATGTTTCTATGTCTTCTTGTAACTTCTGCTTGTAACCTGTCTGTATACTCTAAAGTTCGGGGTGCTGACTTTTCCCCCTGAACTAGGTAAATGATATGTTTGATTGATTAAAGCAAGTTTGTTAACCCATTTTGAGTTGCTTTTCTTTAGAAAAGCAGATCTAAGAACCTGTGTTGGCAGCCACCCTGGGTATGGTGGGATGCTTGCTGCTACAAATGGCTGCCTAGAGTCTCAACTGGCCAAATCACACAACTCTTCCCAAAGTGAGCCCCAAAGTAAAACCTCACATCAGGGTATATATAGCCTTCTCCTGGGTCAGAGAATGTCACAACCCTCTTGACCCACTGCCCAATCACAAAGTAACAAAGTGTGGGCATTCCTGAAAAACAAGCCTCCAGCCACAGGCTCCATGTGACCACATTCAGCCTACTAGGGGGCAGTGTATATTTTCAAGTCAGGGAAGGTTCTCAGAGTCACCTGAGCCTATTAAAGGGCCAAGGGGCAGGGAAGATCTTCATATTCCCATTCCCATAACAAACAGTAGATACAGAATATTGTGCATAAATCAGTTGTAATAATATTTTTTAAAAGGGAGTGTTCTATAAGAATGGGGTACACATAATGGAATGACCATGATATAAAAAGCAAAAGGTGTCAATAAAAACGTGGCATCTTCAATGTAGGTGAAAATACACAGTATTTCTTCTATTAAGGAAAATACTTGATATTCAAAAAGTATCACAAAATTTCTGATTTAAAGAAATAATTTTTTCACTTTTTCAGAATAAACATTAAACCAAAACTCCCACAAATATTTTAAAAAGAACATTTCAAAGTTTCATTAAGAATAAAAATATAATGAAATTTCTCTGTATCTGAAAGAATGACAAAAAATACCTGATCTAAAATCTGTCAATGAAGGGAGAGAATCCACATTCTGATTACAACTCTGTAGTACTTCATCTAGGCTCTTTGGTTCGGACTCCCAGTTGATTCCAGTATCAATTGTGGCATTTTGACGGTTGGAGTTTTCTATTAGATCAAGGCAGATATATACCTAGGCCAAAAGAGTAATATTTTTAAGTTTTGTTACTTTTGCAATATTTCTTACATAGTTGGCAAAAGAATACACAAGAATCAATAATAGTTACTACTAGGATATACCTTGGTACTTTTGCTCTGATATCTTATCCAATTACTGACCCCTTAGGTGTTCCTTAGCAGTCTTTTTCTTTCCTTCTTTGGCCATTTTTTAGCCATTTTCTTGGCAAGCAAGCTCTTAAAGATCTTATGTCTTGGGGGCTATCTAGTTTAATCAATATCTGAACCAGAATCTTATCCACAACATAATATTTCAGCCTTTTCTTGAAAAGCATCAGTGAAGAAGAGGGGAACCTTCACTGGGATAGTTCTAATTGCTAGCAAATGTTTACTTATTATCAAATCTAAATTTGTCTCTCTGAAATGTTCAAAGATTGTTTCTAACTCTGCTTTCTGCACCTAGCCAGAATGAGCCTTCCTTCCAGTCTATGTATGTTTTTCTCCAAATCGTTGATAAAAATCTCAAACAAGTCAGACCTATGCACAGATTTCTCAAATAGTTCACCATTTGAGTTCCAAGTTGAAGGTGACACTGAATAATTACTAACTACTCTTTGGACAGTCAACTTAATCAGTTTTGAATCCAAATAACTTATTTTCTGTCTTACTTCCCCCTAAAAATAGCGTGAATAAGATCATGGAGACTGTCAAATGCTCCTTTTGAAGTAACCATTGAGCAACTGTCCAAAAAGGAAAAAAAAAGTAGGGAAAGGAATAGGCTTAAATATAGCACTGTAAGACAGGGATTGAGTTCCAACGACAGTATTCCCTACTTTACTCCTCCAATTCACGGCCCAATTCATTGTCTGTTTATGGTGTCTGTCCAAGACCTACATATGGTTGAAAATTCCTTCTATCATGTATCAGTGTTATAATTGGGATAACAAGTGTTCTTGAACCACTCGGTTTTCCTAGGAGGATGATTTGGTGCAACTCTGGGGGAAACTGTGTATTCTTTCACATGACTAACATGGAAATATGCTTTGCATGACTGCACATGTATAATCTACATCAAATGGCTTTTCTTTCAAAAAGGAGAGAAGGAAGGGGAAGAAAGAATTTGGGACTCAAAATTTTAAAAAATATTAAAAATTGTTTTTACATGTAATTAGAAAAAATATTAAAAACGAAAAAAAAAATGCCTGATACCTTGTCAGCAGAAGCTTTTAGAAAGATGTTTTACTACTCTACCTCAATTTAATTAAAAAATTTAGTCAACAAAAAATAAGCACATTGGAATTTTTTATTTTCTCCATCTTTGAACAATACGCTAGTAAAAGATTCAATCTATTACAGAATACTATTTATGAAAGCTTGAATATTTCTTTTCAATAACTTCATCTAGGATGACCATAAGGTATGTGCAGATTGTTTTGGTTGTTCAGTTGTGTCTGACTCTTCATGACCCCACTTGCTTGGCAAAGATAATAAAGTAGCCATCTCCCCTTTTCTAGCCCATTTTACAGATGAGGAAAGCAAGGCAAACAGGATTAAATTACTTGCCCAGGGTCACACAGCTAGTTAAGTGCCTGAGGTTGGATTTGAATTCAGGAAGATGGATCTTTCTGACTTTAGGTCCTGTGCTCTACCCACACTGCTCCACCTAGCTGCCCCATGCTTGCAGATTACTTTCAAAAAACAATTTCTACAAGTAAGAATTCAGACATATAAGTCAGTAATAACTGACACTATCAGTCTCTTTTTTCAGTAACATCATCTGTGAAGTGTTTTCCCCCAATTACTTTGATGCTTTCTTCAGGTCACATGAGAATTCCTTAAAAGTCTCAAAATTTTGTCACATTTGGTATAGCTCATCTGCCTTTCCATTTTCACCTTCTCTACAAGTAAATGTGGGACTCTGACATATGGTGGCTCCACTCACTGTCCTTAATGGTAAAAGAGTACGTTATAAGATATCTGAAGAGCTTTCATCTATTTTTGTTCTCCTTCAATACCTTTGGGATTATTTACTAAATTGGGGCCCCTCATCTAGGTATCTGTAAAAAAAATGATTTCTCTTTTTTCCTCCATTGCTTCTTTTTATCTCATGAAGTGATGTTAATAATCTTTCACTATCTTCCGTAAGATTGTACAAATAAATTTATATTCTAAAGTGGTGATGCTCTTAGTGACCATATTACTATGCTGATTAAAATGTTCATTTCCCCATTATGCATTTAAATTGTGTACCTCATTAGGTGAAACAACATGCTTCACTTGGACAGGATAAAGTTCTCCTGGAGGAGGGAGAGATGGTGATAAATATGGTGGTAAAACAGGAGTCTCTGTATCAGACCGAAGCAACTCCTAGAATATAAGATAAATTCAAGTTTTATTATGATCATCAATCCAAAATTCAAGGAAAAATTAATCACTATGATATGAATCTAAATTAGCAAAAATCTTTCTGGAATTTGGTAGCTGTCATAGTTAATATCTGAGTATTTTCTGGATGTGGGTTGAACCTCCCACCAATTTATTTTCGTCAAGGCAGCTAGGTGGCACAGTGGATAGAGTGCTGGGCCCAGTCAGGAAAGTTCATCTTTCTGAGTTCAAATACAGCTGCATACACTTATTAGCTGTTTGACCCTGGGCAAGTCACCCCAAATGGGGTCATGAAGGGTCAAGACACTACTGAAAGATGACTGAACAACAAGAATAGACTAAGTTCAGCCTGGCAAAGTAAATCTGATTTTTTGTACTTGAATGAAAATATGAAAAAATGTGAGATAATTATGTAGAATAGGAGATAATGATGAAATGAGATATTTGTAAAGCTATTTTGAAAACTTTAAAGTGCTATATAAATGACAGCTGCTGTTATTTTTGTTATTAACACTTAGTAATTTGTTGGCTATTCTTTGTGCTCTTTTCTGTGTTTATAATTAACTTCTCCTAATACAATGTAACCGCTACATATGTAAGGCTAGAATAAGACTATCCAAGGAGGGATATTTTCCCAGGATTGATATTCTGACTATAACTCTTCCTATCATAGTGGGTTCTGATAGCAGGGGGATAATTTCCCAGCATTGATATTCTGAGACTAATCAGAGATATCTGCCAAAGTGACCATAACTCTTCCTACTACAGGAGATCTCCTAGTGGGGTCATATTGACAGTACAGAAAATATCAAATTTGAGAAATAAATACAAATTGCCTATTGTTGAACTTGCATGATTATCACATTAAAAAGAATTTACTTAATAAATGTCTGCTTCTAGAAAGTAATATGTTAGGCACTTATTATGAAATGGAAATGATTTAAATGTAAAAACAAGATTTGGGTTGCAATTTACCTCAAATTTTATTTCCCAATTTTCTTCTTCATACTTCTCACTGTGATCCTTTGGTTTCTGAAATAGCAATACAATAATAATATTACTACATCTTTTTATCTGAAATTACTTTATCTTAATAGTATACATATTTTAGTTATCTTCTCTTTAGTTATTTCAGGGCATAGAGAAAAGCAACAGCTTCCCACAGAGATTCTAAATAGTGCTCTGTGTGTTTCACCCACAAGAAATCTTTAATGTTATAATGTGAAATCTATCTCAATGGTGACCCCAAATTCTTATGAAATAGTGGGTTTTATTTCACCTGGAAAAAGCTTCGTAATCTGGCATTTTCATTCCTATTTATAGTATTTAATATAAAGCCAGTATAGAACAGGCAATATAGCAACACAAAGCAGGTACAGATCTGCATTGCTAAGAATTTCATCATTGGGAATTCCAAATGCCAATGAAATTACAGGCCTTTCCCTCCTTCCCCCCAAATGTTATATAGATATGTAACATTAAAATGTTAAAGTAAAAACAAAAGACAAGGATCTGCAGAGGGAGAGGGGAAACCTGTTCTATCACAGGTTAGAGAGTGGAATAATGTAATAGAAGAAAAAGATGACCGCTGAACACTGGGAGTGAAATAAAGTTATAAAGAATTTCCTTCTGAGGAGCAGTTGCTGATTTTCTTGGGCATAATGCCTTTCACAGGAGAGGACAGGTGGGGAAGCAGGTCAGAGAGATTAACAATGGAGCAGATAACTCCCTGCTGAGAAGAGAGGGCCCTATTTTTTGACCTGCTAACAACTGAGAATTATACTAGCTTCCCAAGCTAAAATATATGAAATGTGAAAGATGCTTTCAAAATGAGTAAAAGCTTCTAACTTCTGGTAATGCACTTGGAAAAAAATGATATTGCCAGAAGGAATACAGAAAGCATTTATACAGATTATGAAATCTTGGAGAAAAAACTGAAGACCTCAAAGGTACAGGTGATCCCTTTACTACTGCTGCCCATCAAAGTCAAGAGTTTTGAAGAAAAAAAGCGTTCTGGGTATGAAAAAGAGTTGGTTAAGATGGGACCTGAGAATAGGATTTGGGTTCCTGGGTAATGGCTTAAAATATAGGAATTATGTGCTCCTGGCCACAGATGGGATGCACATAACAATACTTGTGTATTTTTTCAAAGTCTTGCAAATCTAATAAAAGGGGGACGGTAGCATAATATTAAGAAAAAAGACATGTGAAGAAATAAGAAGTGAGAGTAGGACACCATCTGGACAAAGACCAATGGATTACTGCCTTGTTGTGTGTAGGAATTTGCATAGCTCAATGAAACCATAAGCTATGTTGTGCAGTTACCCAAGCCAGACAGGTCATGATGGAGAGTTCTGACAAAAGGTGATCCACTGGAGAAGGAAATAGCAAACCACTTAACTATCTGTCAAGAAAATCCTATGGACAGTACTAAAATGATATAAGAGATGACATCAGAAGATGGACACCTCCTCAGGTTGGAAGGTATCCAATACACTACTGGGGAAGGGCAGAGGACACCTACAAGTAGCTCAGTACTAATGAAATGGCTGGGTCAAAGCCAAAAGGAAGCTCAGCTGCAGTGAAGTCCGAAGCTATTAAGATCAATATTGCAAAGGAACCTGGAATGTAAGATCCACTAACCAAGGTAAGCTGGATATGGTCAAGCAGGAGATGGAAAGATTAAATATTGATAATCTAGTGGTCAGTGTACTTAAATGGATTAGAATGAGTATGTTAAATTTGGATGGTTGCTACAAATATTACTGTGGTTTGTCCTTTGTTCTCAAGGACCAGGACATCAGGAAGATGATGCCATGACTTGCAATTGAAATGGATTTGAGGGGTGTTCAAAGTCACCAGCCTCACTTTCTCCTCCAGAGTCATCTAGGTCCAGTGGCCAGATCCAGATCAGGACAACTGGAAAGAGCCCAGGATGCAGTGGGAGACGTTGGCCTTTTTAAATTAGGTCTTTCCAAAAATCCCTCTGGAAGAAATGGAGTAACCCTCAAAGTTACACTAACTAAAAGGGTGAGAAAAGCAGTACTAGGGTATATGCTCAAAAATGACTGAATGATATCTGTTTGAATCCAAGGCAAACCATTCAATATCAGAGTAATGCAAGTCTATGCTTCAAACATTGACACTGAAGAGGCCAAAGTTGATTGATTCTATGAAGACCAACATCATCTTCTAGTGATAACACACAAAAAAAGATGTCACATTCATCACAGGGGCCTGGAATGGTGAGGAAGGAAATCAAAAGATAACTGGAACAGCAGGCAAGTTTGACCTTTGAGTACAAAATGAAGCAGGGCAAAGAATAATGGAAGTGTGTCAAGATAACTCATATGTCATAACATTCTTTTTCAACTACCCAAAAGGTGCGACTACACATAGACATCACCAGATAGTCAATGCAGAAATCATACTCATTTTGGATTTGCAGCCAAAAGTGGAGACGATCTATACAGTCAGTTAAAACTAGACCTGGAGCTTCCTGGATTAGATCAAGAGCTTCTTATTGCAGAATTCAGACTTAAATTGAAGAAAGTAGGAAAAAAATCATCAGACTATGTAGGTATGACTTAAATAACATTCTTCACGAATATGAAGTGGAGGTGATGAATAGATTTAAGGGCTGTGATCTAGCAGATACAGTACTTGAAAAACTACAGAGTATAATAGGCAGCAACAAAAAACATTCCAAAGAGCAAGAAAGCAAAATGGCTCTCTGATGAAGCTTCACAAATAGCTGAGGAAATACAAAAACTAAAAGGTAAAGGAGAAAGAGAAAGATATACCCAATTGAATGCAGAATTTCAGAGAACAGCCAGGCGAGATAATGAAGTTTTCTTAAATGAGCATTACAAAGAAACAGAAGAAAACAACAGAATGGGGAAGACAAGAAAATTAGAGATATCTAGGCAAAGTTGCATGCAAAAAAATGGGCATGGTAAAAGACAAAAATGGCAGGGATTACACAGAAGCAGAAGAGATTAAGAAGTGGCAAGAATACACAAAAGAATTACATAAGATCTTAACATCACCAATAACCAGGATGGCACGCTTACTGATATGGAGCCAGACTTCCTGGACAATGAAGTCAAGAGGGCCTCAGGAAGCACTGATAACAATAAAGCTAGTAGAGATGACAGAATTCCAACTGAGCTACTGTAAACCCTAAAAGATGATGCTATTAGAGTGCTATGCCCAATATGCCAGTAAATTTGGAAAATGCAACATGGGCCACTGGGCTGGAAAAGATCAAGAAGGGCAATGCCAAAGAACGTTTGAATCACTGAACAACTACACTCATTTTATACACCAGCAAAGCTATGCTTAAAGATTCTGCAATGTAGACTTCAGCAATATATAAACCAAGAATTACCAGAAGAGCAGGCTGGTTTTCAAAGAAGCAGAGGAACTAAAGAACAAATTACCAACATTCATTGGATTGTGGAGAAAGCAAGGGAGTTCCAGAACAAACATCAACTTCTGCTTCACTGACTACACTGAAGCCTTTGACTGTGTGGATGACAACAAAAGTGGCAAGTTCTCAGAGATGGGAATACCACATCATTTTACTTGTCTCCTGAAGAACGTACAAGCAGGCCAAGCAGCAAGTTAGAACCCAATGTGGAAGCAATGATTGGTGTAAGATAGGAAAGAGAGTATGACAAGGCTGTATACTGTCACCTTATTTATATAATTTATATGTAGAGTACATCATGCAAAATGCCAGGCTGAATGAATTGAAAACTGGAATTAAGGTTACTGGGGGTAACAGCAACAATGTCAGCCGTGTAGACGATGCCACTCTGATGACAAAAAGTGAAGAGGAGTTAAGAAGCCTCTTGATGAAGGTGAGAGAGGAGAGTACAAAAGCTGCTTGAAGCTCAACATCCAAAAAAACTAAGATTTTGGCAACAGGTCCCATCACTTCCTGGCAGACAGACAAGAGAAGAAAGAGAAGCAGCGCCAGATCTTATATATTATTTGGCTCAAAAATCAATGCAGAGGGCAACTACAACCACAAAATTAAAAGATGCTGCTCCTTCTAAGGAAAGTTATGGCAGATCTGCAAAGCATACTAAAAAGCAGAGATATCACAACAGCACAAAGGTGTGTATAGTCAAAGCTATATTTTTTCCAGTATCAACATATGGCTATGAGAGTTGAGATATAAGGAAAGCTGAGTGCGGCAGAATCAACACTTTTGAAGTGCCAGAGAAACTTTTGAGAGTCTCTTGGAAAGCAAGGAGCTCAAATCAATAAATATTTCAAGAAATTAATTCAGACCATTCACTGGAAAGTCAAATACTGAAGCTGAAATTTAACTGCTTTGGCCACATAATAAAAATATGGAATTCACTGGAAAAGCCCTTAATGTTGGGAACTATAGAAGGAAAAAGGAAAAGTGGATGAAACAAGATGTATCATGAGAACAATGGACACAAACTTTGACAGACTTATAGAGACAGAAGATCCTGGAATGCTATGGTCCAGGGGTCACAAAGAGTTGGACATGACTGAACAGCTGAACAACAACAACAAAAAAAGACTGATGGAGGCAGAAACAGGGGATATTGTCACTGGATTATACCACAGAACATTTGATCAGAAAGAGGAAAAAGATTAATTTAGGAAATGGATCACAAAGCCTGGTACTGAGGCCAGAAAGCAGTGATGTAGGCTTCATTTGACTGATTCATCATCACTAGTGCTGCCGCTCCCATCCACTGCTCCTCTGTCTTAATTCATCCCCAATGGCCAGCAAACTCACTCTACCTTCTCAATCTTAGTGACACAGTTGCATATTATTTCATCACACCCTCAAGCATTCTACTTTTGTTATCAAGAACTCAAATTCTTTTATTCAATCATAATATTCTAACATTCTATCTCTTCCTATACCTCTATTTATTTTTGTTCTTTTCATCCCTCTAGTCCTCACTATTTTGCCATTACTCTTAGACTACACCCCACCCCCCCTTCCAAATCTTGACCAATTAAAGGACCAGTTCAACTCTACAATTCTGTTCCCATATTCTCACACCACTCTTCTCTTTCTAAACCCTAACTCCAAATTAATTTCATCATCTTCCTTCTTGGCTCCTATTCACATGATGCTCAAGAAAGTCATGCAACCTTGCTGACTGGTTCTACTACAAACTATTTTGTTACTTAATCTTCCCCTAAATTCAAATTATCTTTCCTGCTCAGCCAAGGACCTTGTCTTGTACTTTACTGAAAAAATAAGGCCATTTACTATGACTTTTATAGAGCAGAAACTCTGTAACTCAAAACCCCTTGACCTTCTTTGACCCCTTTTTATTCAAGTCTCAGATGAAAAGGTAGCCCTTTTTCTCCCCAAGGTCAAACCCTTCACAGGTACCCTAAATCCCATCTACTCTGACTGCCTCTAGCAGACTGTTCCAGCAATCAGTCCTATAATCTATCTAAACTTCAATCTCTATTGGTTCTTTCTCCATAGCCTACAAATATTCTGAAGTTTCTTCTATCTTTAAAAAACGCCCATTAGACCCTACCACCTTTATTAGACTACTATTCTAAATATGTGCTTCCTTTAACCTCCAAATGCCTAAAAAAAGCTGTCAATCTTCCTTACTTCTACTTTTCCTCCCTTCTCAACACTTTGCAATCTGGCATTCAACCTCATCACTTTACTAAAATTGTTGTCCACAAAATTACTCGTAATCTCTTAATTTTCAATTATAATTATAGTCTTTTCTCAATCTTCACTCTTCTTAACCTATTTGAAGCACTTGACTCTGCTGACCACTCTTCTATGGCTATACTCTCCTGTCTCAGTTTCTACATTATTCTCTTTTAGTTTTTTGTACATACCTAATAGTTTTTGTTTGTTTTTAAATCAAACTCCATTGTTGGATCGTCATCCATATTCTGCCTCCTAAATGGATGTATTTTAAGACTTCGTCCTGAGCTTTCTTCTCATTTTCCTATATAATCACTTAACATCAGGTCCCACAGGCTTACTATTTCTGTAGGTGACCCCCAGACATATATTTATCCCTAGTCTCTCTCCTAATACACAGTGTGCTTCATCACCAACTGACTGCTGAATATTATGAGCTTGCTATTCCATACCAAATTCAAGGTAGGCATATCCAAAACACAATTCAGCATTCTCTCCAAACCTAACACTTCTGAACATTTTTATGTCAATGGTATTGCTATCTTCTTTATCATTCAGGTTTGCAGCTTTGGGAAAAGAATATAAACCAACAGAAAAATACATTGAGGAATGAACAGGTTGGGAAGGACTTTGAAGGTCAGAAGAGTTTTTATATAGTTCCAGTGGTAATAGGGAGTCACTGAAGTTTTGTGGGTAGAGGAATGATATGATCAGCATATGGTTTACAAATATCACCTTGGCAGCAGTGTGAAAGATCAATGGAAATGGAAAGAAACTAGAGGTAGGGGAAGCCAATTAGGAGACTACTGAAATAGTCAAATATCAAAATAATAAGGGCCTGAACTGGGTGGTTGTTGCACGAGTAGAAAGAGGGTAACAAATATAAGAGATTTTACAGAGTTCTTAGAAATGGCAGATTTGCCTGGCTCTATATGGAGGACATATGGAGAATCAAGGAAGACATCAAAAGGCTATCGTGTGGAGAGTAGTTAAATATGTTCAGCTTGTCCGTCGGGGAAACAAAGTAGGAACAATGGTGGAAGTTGCAAAGAGAAAAATTTAGGTTTGAGATAAGGAAAAATTTAAGCTATTTTAAAGCAGAATGGACTATCACAGAAGAAAATAGGTTTCCCTCCATTGGAAGTATCTGAGTCAAGGGTGGATGGTCACTTGTCAGGTCTATGTTATAGGGAAGTCTTTTCCAAGTATGAGTTTCAGGTATGAATTGGCCATCACCTCAGAGATCCCTTCCAACTATGAAATTTTGTGAAACATAGTCATCTTATATATTAATATTTATAATTCCGATTAAGCTTGGGGTTCCCTAACTCTAGTTAAAAGAAAAGTATATTGCTTACCTCTTTCAGTATTTCCTCAGAACCTTCAAATGTACAATGTTTATGATGTGCCATAAAATAAGAAAGTGACATTCCATCAAAATAGAGATGAACAGATAATTTTCCCCATGGACTTTTGGGTAATTCCTATTACAATTAAGGAGTACAGGTAAGTTTCAAAACACAATATTAATTTATCTTGAAAGCTGAATATGTTCATTCCGAAAAACTATAATTATGCTCTCTGCAAAAGAGTATGGCTATGTAATTCAAAGCACCAAATCACAAGGTTTTCAAAAGTACTTTTTTTTTTAAGGAGCTAATCACAATGTATTGGTCTGCATAATAATGACAGCTATCATTCATATGATAATTTAAAACTAACAAAATGCTTTCTTTACAACAATGTCCCAGGGTGAGGCATGATTATTCCCTTTCAAAGATGAAAATGAAGCATAGAAAAATGACTTGCTCAGGATCATACCACTATTAAAGTTCAGAGTGAAATTTCCTCACCCCACTCCTACTGCTTTCTACTGTATCACACAGCAATTGCTAAAAACTATATACCTGAATCTGAAACTCAAAATTTAAAAAGAATGCTAAATGATAAATTAAGAAAAACAAAAACTATTTGCACATATCTGTTAACAGCAATCTAAAACAGCAGTCCAAGATGCATCAGACCTCATGTTGCGGCTGTCTCTATTCTGCTATCACCTCAAGTCTAGGGCACTACCCCCAATCAATTCTTCCCATAGAACTGTTAATTTTTTAACGCACCACTTCGAATGGCATTTCCTTATTTAATGGTTCCCCCAGATCTACAGGTCGGAAATTCAAATCCTCACAAATTCTTGCCCCCACCAAATTCCTTTCATTATTCCCCCACACTAATATTCCATTTTGGCCAAATTATATACTGTTTCCAGAACATGTTACCCAATGAAAATCTTACTCTTGTCTACCTTTTCCATGACATTTTTTCTGATGCCCACAACTTTTAAGTTTCCTCCTCTGATGTATTGTATCACTCATTCAGCAGTCATATGTTACCCCAGACTGTTATTTGTGTTTGTATGTATAAGGATGTCTCTTTGGAGGAAGGATTTTCTTTTTAAATCCTTGCAGGCTGCCCCACAGATAGCAGAACTCTCCTTCTTACATGAATTTTTTTAATCTTTATTTTACAATTCAGAATTCCACAAGATTTTGAGTTACAAATTTTCTCCCCATCTTTCCCCTATCCACCACCCCAATGCAGCGATCCCACTGAATACCCCCTCCTCCAATCTGCTGTCTCCTACATCGTCCCCCATTCCCTCTCCATGAATGTTTTTGTATTTGAAGCACAAGATCACTATCAGTTTTAGAGCTGGAAAGCACCTTAGAAGTCAGCTAGTACAACCCTCTTATTTTGAAAAGGAGAATAGTGAAGCTCAGAAGCTTGCCCAGGATTACAATGGTATTAAATGTCTTGGTCAGATTTCCAACCCAAGTCCTTTAAATTCAAATCCAGTGTTATTTCTGCTATACCAAAAGCTTCCTCTGACAGGGACTAATATTGTAGCATACCATAAATTAAAATGAAGTATTTAGCAACAGAAAACTTAAGCTTACAAATACTTTGTAAGCCCTTTAAAAAATTTTAAACATCCTAAAATTAAGCTTATTTAAAAGTTTAGATTCAAATTTCTCTTCTTTCATATGTGCATCAATTCATGTGCATATAGACACACACACACACACACAAAAGAATATTTGGATAGTAGTTATTTCCTCAGATTAATTATTTTAAGGAGTTATGACATATCAACATAAATAACTGCTTGAACATTAATACATTATTACCATGTTATGAATTTCCACATCTCTCTTTGGTAGTAGTTCTTGAAGGAGTTCTACTGCATCTGGCTGCCAGGAATTTCCAACCTAATTAGGATAAAAATGTTATTTTCCACAAACAAAAAACAAGATGTAGAGCAAGAAACCTTCTGATATACAAAAGCCAGAGAATAATAATGAAACTGCTTTCAGATAATGCTCCAAAGAACTTATATGGGCAAATATTACTGCATTTTGGTTTATGCCTGTGATTTCACTGGTATAATGAATTCAGCAATTTGTTCACAATTTATGGTTTTAGAGAGTTGCCCAGCATCACATAGCTAGCAAGTATGAACAGAAGTGGAATTAAACCTAGGTTTTCCTGATTCCCAGTTTTTCCAGAATTTTATTCACTATAGTATGATGCTTCTTTTCTATCCTCATGTTGCAAAATTCTTCTGTTTGAAGTAATCTAATGTGATTTGATTAAATCCAACCCAATACCCCTATGAAATCAATCCTCCTAAAATTTAGTTGGTCAATTGTGTTAGGTTTTCCTGATTCCCAGTTTTTCCAGAATTTTATTCACTATAGTATGATGCTTCTTTTCTATCCTCATGTTGCAAAATTCTTCTGTTTGAAGTAATCTAATGTGATTTGATTAAATCCAACCCAATACCCCTATGAAATCAATCCTCCTAAAATTTAGTTGGTCAATTGTGTAACAGAAATAGAAAATGTGTTCAAGCAAATACAATTCTATTATGCTGAAACACAGAAAGAAAAAAAAACTACATTGGCTGGCTTAAAGCTTCTTGAGTCATCTCTTAAAATCAAAGTAATACTTCTTCCATGAATAATCAAAGTTTATATCTAATATTGTATCAGGAGGAACATATAAGAATCTTAGTTTCTCTTAAATCTAACTACTCTCCCCAGTAGTATATACTTTAAATCTTTCAGGTATAAAAACACAGAACACTAAAAAGCAAAACAAATCAAAATGTAAAAATGACTTCTGAGGTTGTTTCTAGCTGCATAATTATATTTTAGTATGCTTATTTGTATGCTAAGCATAATAAGAGCTTCTTAGGGCAGTAAATCATGGGTAACACCCATCTAACACACTGAGCATTTGATCAATCATGACAGAAAGAATATCTAGATTTTTATATTGATAGTGCAATAAATTATTTTAATAAATTACTTTACGTACAGGTACAGTATTATACAGCTGACATGGAATACAAAACTGGGGTCTTTCGGCATGTAATACAATTGGATAAAGATGACACTGTGGAATCTTCTCAATATATCCATGGTCTAAATATTGTACCTACATAAAAAATGAATTGCATTACACTATTATTGGTAGGAGTGATTTTATATATCTCAGTGTTCAATAAGAACTATAGCAATCATCCCTAAAAGATGAAGTTACTATGACTTGAAAACACAGCCAAACATACTGACTGTTATTTGGCTCTTACTTGAAATTTCCCAGGAGTGGGACCCCGGCTTCTCTGTAGCGTATGTCACCACAAAGTGCTAGAGACTAGGCACTCTATGGGCAACAGAATGGTAACTGAAAGTACATTTGTGAAATCCTTTAATTGAAGTGAGAAGAATACGCATAGTTTAACAAATACTAAACTGGAAGTCAGGAGTCCGAGCTCCCAGTTTCATGTCTGACATTGATTCACTATGTCATCATGTTACAATCTCCCTAAGCATGTTTTCTCACCTGTAAAATGAGGGAGGTAGTATTTATTTTAAGGTTCCTTCTAGTTCAAAATTTTGATTTTAGATATTAATATTTGAAAAATAAAAGATCCAAATACTTTTGGGTAGAATTTCTACCTCTTGATCTACTCAAAATTAACAAAAGCTCATTACACATTGTAAGTTCCATCCAAAGAGCAGCAAAAGCAAAAAATAAAAACAAACAAAAAAAATATCAATAAACCTCCAATGGGGGAAAAAAGACAGTAAAAAAGACTATTGGTTATTTTAATAAGTAAAATTGAATTTAAATATTTAAGCGAGGAAAACAAAGTAGTTCAACCCTAATTAATTTGGTCTTAACTAAAATAAAATTTGAGAGGCAGAATGGTATAGTACAAAGAAGTGGATTGGTCAGGAAGATTGGGGTTCAAGTTCAGCCTGTGCTGTACAACCATGACTATGTCCCTTAACTCTCAGTGTTTAAGGCAACTCTCTAAGATAGAGATGTGGCACAGTGGTTAGAGTGCTTGATCTGGAGTCAGGAAACTCTGAGTTCAAATGTAGACTTAAACACTTAGTAGCTATGTCACCCTGAGCTTAACAAGTCACTTAACTTCTGTCTGTCTCAGTTTCCCCATTTGTAACATGGAAATAACCTTCCATGGTTGTTTTGAAGATCAAATGAGAAAATAATTGTAAAGTGCCTAGCACAGTGCCTAGTACATAGTACATATTTCCCCTTTCACTTGCAGGGAAGGTGCCAGTCTGCAATGGTGAGAGGAACTTGTTTGTTTGGGAGTTCCTTATACCAATAGAACCATAGGCCTAGTCCCCATCTCTATCACTAATATAAAATGCATAGTAATTTAATAAAGATTTTATCCAGGCAGGGATTTAACTTATCTTTGTACTATCTCTAAGTATCTTTAAACACAGAAATAATGTGTGTAAAAATTATTCTACCTGTAGATTTGTAAATTTTTCTGTAAAGCCCTGACAAACTTAAGAAAACCACTTATGAGTCAGTTAAAAACATCAGATTTACTGGCTCAGACTTGAGACTAACTACTGAGAAATTAATTTTAATGCTTTTTTCATTTTAACACACCCAAAGCCAAACCTCCTAAGAAATTTCCTATCTAGTATCTTTAAACAATGTAAATAACTTCAAATTTATACTATGAACAGAACTTTACTCTGTTTGCCTGAATGACTCTAGGACTAAGGAGAGGTTAAAATAGTGAAAATAAGAAGTCCTTAAATATAAAGGGACTTGAATATAATTATGCAATTCAGATTGCCTTTCCCTTGGTTTATGTCCTCAGCAAATTATCTTGTTAATTAGTTAAGAAGAAAAATATTCCCAAAATATAATTTAAATGTTTATAATAAAAAAATTAATTTATGCTTTAGAATGACAGTTTAATTCTAAATCTGTCACCAAAGAATGGTAATTAGACTTACCCTGATAGTTCCACCAACAACTTCCATAACTTTACCTCGATACCACACAGTATCTGATCCCCTTATTGCACAAGCTTCTCCTTTTTTCCAGCAATATGGCTCCAAAAGACCAAGACACTTAAAGTTACTTTGAATTTCATCCATCAATTTTCTGAGTTCAGGTTCTGAGGAAATACATAACAAACCTTAGGAAAATTATTTCATTCTTATTTTTAATATAAATAAAATCAATACAATTATAATAAAAATGTCATGAAACAGTACCTAGACTTTAAAAAGTCTATTCCTATATATACCCTTAGAATTTCACTCAACTTGTTCAGTAAACCTCTAACTACTTTAAATAGTAGCCTTTGTTATCTGTATGAATATTAAATACTTAGGAATCTTACATTATCCGGTTATATTCAAAAGAGTTTTGAGAATTTTATGTATCATGTATCATGATATGATAGTATGTATCATGATTCTGTAAGAACTATTGAATGCAAATGAATAAATATTAGATTAACTAGTTCAATTTAGGCATGATGGATCAAGACTGAGTAAAATATAATATATGCTATATTTTATATGATGCTGAAATGCAGCAATCTTGAGGACACAGGCATTTTTTAAACAAAATCTTGTTAGACTCAATCTGTTAACCACTAATCATCCTAAATAGTATTTTCATTAAAAATATACAAGAATAAGGATGTAGTAATAGGCATCATGGTGTAGTTGACAGATGATTTTGCTTTGGAATTAGGATGAAATTATCAGTTGGGACCAAAAACTAATGTACACACACTCTTAAAATTTGTCCCCCACAGAAATCCTACTCTGATGTCTCACTGTGGCATGACTACTACCCTATATTCTCAGGTATGTCTGTAGACTACAAATTCAGGCAAGATAATACCAAAATGGAAATCTTTTTAGTAATGATTCAGTGATTTAGTAATGATTCAGGGCCTAACCTGAGAGAATAAGCCTAAGCAAGTTTAGAGATGTTCATCACTAGCAATTTGGCCATTAGATAAAAAATTGTTTGGCCATGAAAACATCAAAGATGAAAATACATAATGATCTCTAGACTTCTATGGCCTGCTTCTGATTCTTAGTGATTATGGCAGAATATTAAGACATGGGAATATGCTGAGAATCAAATAATTTTCAGACAGAACAGAAATATGGATTTAACTATTAGTACTCTAAACTATAAAATCTTTGTCCAATGACCAAGGAGGAGATATAATCCTAGAGGATCTGAATCACATTAATGTTGACATTTTTGTCATAAATGACAAAAAAGAAACAAAAATACCTATGGCTAAACAGTAGCAAAATGATCTTTCAGGAAGATTGAATAAAAGAATCAGTGGAATTAGTTTCAGTTAACGCCCAAAGATGAAAAGGAGGTATTTCATAGGACTATGGGTCATACTGCCTAGCAGTGCTCACGATAAGCACAAGTGAAAATGAACGTTAAGAAGATATCTGCAGCCCATAGGCCAGTATCTTTACAAAGGAGGAAGAAGCAGAAGAGCTACATGAAAAGTCTGACAAGATTCTCCAATTCTTAGCAACTTCAAAGCAAAGGTAGACATAGGAGAAGATGACCAAAAAAACCCTGTAAAATACAGTTTGGGATAAAGAAATAAAAAGGGCTAGAGATGTGGCCTGTAAAATCACAATTTTTTTTTCAAGAAGTGCTAGACACCTCTCTCTCTCTCCTCCTTCTCTTCCTCCTTCTATCTTTCCCTCTTCCCCCACTTCCTCTCTCTTTGTAGGTGAATAATAATAGAATAATAATTATAATAGCTAGAATTTATATAGCAACTTAAGGTCTGCAAAGTGTTTTATCTCATTTAATCCTCACAGCAATCCTGGCAGATCTGTTGATAAATGGTTCTACCTGGAAAGACTTACACGACCTGATGCTGAGTGAAGTAAACAGAAGCAGGAGAACATTGTACAAAGTAACAGCCACACTATTCGATGACCAACTTTGATAGACTTAGGTATTCTCGGCAATGCAATGATCTAAGACAATTCCAAATGACTCATGATGGAAAACGTATATCCACATCCAGGGAAAGGACTCTGGAGTGTGAATGCAGATCAAAGCATTTTCTCTTTCTTTTTCTTTCTTTCTTTCAGTTTTCCCCTTTTGTTTTGATTCTTCTTTCACAACATGACTAATGTGGAAATATGTTTAGTATGATTATATATGTATATAGCCTATATCAGATTGCATGCCATCTTGGGGAGGGGAGAAAATTTAGAACTCAAAATCTTATAAAAGTGAATGCTGAAAACTAAAAATAAATTAATTTTTAAAAAAGAAAAAAAAGAAGTGCTAGACACTATGTAGAACACATAGAAAGACAAAAAATTTTTACTTTAACAAATGCCTACCAAAGTGGTAGTTATTTTAGCTACCTCTGTGCATAGTCAGACCATTAACTAAAGTAAAGGCTATAATCCACATGACATAAAAAGATGCAGTATTCAATTAGCTCCAACTAGACCTATTTAAATAAACTGTTGACTCTGAAGATGGAAATAAGTGAACAGATTTATACAGGTTGTAACTTTTTAGAAAAATCAAACTGATAATAAAAAAAAGCTGCTATGATGAGGATCTCAGAAACTGCCTTAGCCAAGCAAACCTTTGAGCTGTAAGCTAAGCATGAAAGATATGTATTTGGAATACAAACTCATATACAGAAGATGATAAACAGTACTGTTTTCAAAAAATAATATATTGGAGGGGAATGGAAAAGCATTTAAATGCTTATTATGTGCAAGCAGTTTGTAAAACAAATAGACTAATATAACTGCTATCTCCTCAGGGCATCCTAATTAAGGGAGATAATATATTAAACATATTAAAGAAAGTTCATGTTCACATTCAGCTCATGGCAGATGAAAACACCGAGTCATTGTTAGGCAGGAAAAATAGAAGGCGAGTTGGTAGGGTTCCATGGATTTTGGGGAATACTGTCATGACAAATGTTCCCCACCAAGAGGATAGATGGTTCAAGGGTTAGGTCTAGCAGAGACAGAGATGAATGGGGGAATCAGTTTCCTACTGAGAGTAGGTATCTGCACTTACTGGGAACTCCACAACTGGGCAGCAGATGGTGCTGCTGGTCTGCCTCCAATTCTGTGGTGACTGTGGCAAAATGGGTAGAGGGTGCTAAGAATTAGTCAATTTAAAAAACATCTGTAAGCACTAACCTAGCTATTGGCACTAGTAAATGGGAATTTCTTTTCCATCAAGCAGGCTGTCAGCATCCTTTGGCAGAACAGAATTTTATCAGTCTTGACAACTTCATCACAACTCAAAGACAAAAGGAAGTTGCAATTACATGGAATGAGAGCCTACCTTTTCTTTAAAGGGGCAAATGAAGGAGCTGATAGAGTCGGTTTTTACTGTGCATCTATAGGTAACAAGAAACAAATTCTTGGGATATCTAATCTTTTTGTAATGCAGAGTTCATTACTAGCATCTGCAAAAAGGCTACCTTAAGAACTGCAGGTTCTGTGCCCATATCTGTCACAGAGGATGAAGAGGTTACTCTAAGAACTTCTTTTATTGTTGTTTAATCATTTTCAGTCATGTCCAACTCTTTGTGACTCCACTTGGGATTTTCTTGGCAAAGATATTGAAGTAATTTGCCATTTACTTTTCTTGCTCATTTTACAGATGAGGAAACTGAGGCAAACAGAATTAAGAGACTTGTCCAGGGTCATTCAACCATGACCCTGCATGTCTGAGGCCAGATTTGAACTCAGAAAGATGAGTCTTCTGGACTCCAGGCCCAACACACTATCCATTATGCCACCTAGCTGCCACAAGAATTTATTTAGAGTCCCTGAATTAAATCAATTTATACTCTGATACTTGGTAACTTCAATGCAAGAAGTGGGTACAACTGACAGTCTTGTAAAAGTTGGCAAATATGGTTAATATGGTTAAGGAAAGCAAAGAATAAAAGAAGCCAAATATTTGTAGACTTTAGCTAAGCGGCACACTTGCACAACCTTAATAGCTTTTTTTTTTTTGAGATTAAGAATCAGAAAATACCGCCTATGTATAACAGCAAATGAAAATTATTACATTTTAAGAGACACTAAATGACTTGTTAGTGATGGGGAAGTCATTCCTGGTTCAACAGTGTAGCCAGACTATAAGACCTGTTAGAGTTTTGTTTTGTTTTGTTTTTTGCTTTTCGTAGGGGCAATTGGGGTTAAGTGACTTGCCCAAGGTCCCACAGCTAGTAAGCATTAAGTATCTGAGGCCAGATTTGAACTCAGGTCCTCCTGACTCCAGAGCCGGTGCTCTATTCACTAAGCCACTTAGCCATCCCTAAGATAAAAATTAATGCAAAACTAGAAGAATAAACATGAAAGATATGGAGCAAAATGAAAATTTTTTAATATAAACTGAACCTATTTCACCTACTGCTAAAAGTGAAAAATGGATGTAATTAAGGAAATCAACACTAGTTATAAGTTCATATAGACATTTAACCAAAGAAGACCAATGACCATAACAATGAGGTCAAAAGAATCTAAAATCTGCCTTAGTAAGCATTTGACTTACTTGTGGAGTGGAGAGATAAGGCAGCCTCTGAAAACAGTGGTTTAGAACATAAACTCACAAGTAAAATCTTATGTAGAAGAATGGCAGAAAATTATGAGCAGTACTGCCTCATAAAAAGCCTTGATATAAAGGACAGTAGGGGAAAAAAAGCTGAAATTTCATGGTATCATGATGTTTTACACTTTTTGAGGAATAGCTTATCTAATAAGATTGATTTTAAATGTTGTATTTCTCCATTTCCTTTTTAAACATATGTTCATATATATGCATATCAATAAATAAATGAAATTATATCTAACAAAAAGTTAATAATTTAAATTTTAAGTTCCTCATTACAAAGACATTCCAAAATAACCAGGCCAGAGATAAACAATTAACTTGCTAATTATATGCATTTTCATAAAACCAAGAAAAATATGCTATTAGAGATTATTCCTTTAAAAAAGTTTAAATTTAAAGTTTTTAAAAAGTATTCAGACTCTAGTCAAAGTGGCAAAAAATTAAGGCTACAAAAAATAAGTAAAAGATAACACTATGTGGCAAGAAAGGATTGTGTGAATATTGTGTGAAATAGATAAAAAAACCACATTTTTGACAGTTTGTATTTTAAATGTTCATTTTAATATCTTATTAGATCTAAGTACAAACTATACTTATAAACTGGTTAAAAACAATAAAACATAGGTCATGAAACCATAATCTTTGACCTTTAAACTGACAGCTTACTATTGTTTGCCTTACCTGATGATTTTGGTACCACATATATAGTTCCATCATCACCAATGCAGCTTACTACTGCTTCAAACACTTTCATGTTAGGAATAACTGGTGGTTTGTAACATCCTCCAATTCTTGGGTCAAACACTGTCTTCTTTATGTTAGACACCTTATGTTTACTGATAATACCATTAACTTTGTTGGGTTCAAAATGAGAATCGGTATACTTAGCCACTACCAGACTCTCTTGTTCCATAGGGATGTCAAGACTCTTCTCAGAGGCTGAATCAGTTTTATTAATTTTGTCAACTCTGCAGGGTTCAAAGAAACAGCATAAATACAAAATAGTATACAGGTATACACACAGATTCCTACAGATAAATTTAAAAATGTAAAGTGTTTTTTATGTAATAACGTGCCAAATGAACAGTAAATGGTAGTTACTAATTCAGACATAATAAAACTATTTAAATCATCCATGTAATATTGATTCAACTGCCAGAACAATTTCACTTATTCTACTGTACTTTATTATTTTGCATCATATGATATTGTCTAAGAGAGATCTCAAATGCCTTTTAAACTTAAACTGTTAAATCTCCATACCAATTATGTGAAGTAAAAAAGTCTTCCCAATTTCAAAGTTTTGGCCCTGGATAAGTGATTTCTATATGGCCACATTTTTTTTTTTTTGCATGTTTTTCGAGGCAACTAGGGTTAAGTAACTTGCCCAGGGTCACACAGTGTCAAGTGGCTCAGGTCACATTTGAACTCAGGTCCTCCTGACTCCAGAGCCAGTGCTTTACCCCCTGCAGCTACTTTTTAAGACTACATAAATCAATGAATTAGTAAGTAAGTATTATGTATCTGCTGTGTGCAGGTAATGTTACAGTTATAACAGGCATTCATCTCTGATTTTAGGGAGTTTATATTCTACTTGGAGAGATAAACAGAATACATGAAATAACAAAACAGAATGCATTTATTTTTGTACTTTCTGCCTAAAATGACTACCTTACCCAAAGTTTTAAAAAGAACATTAAAAAAAATTTCCACACAATTCCCTAGAGAAAGGAACTGAAGTTCCACTAAAATGCTGTGAACAGTATCAGAGATCTGAACAGTAACTTCTGATTTTTTCCTCTTCGATTCAGCTTTTCTAAGACATTTTTTTTGCATCAAATTGAATGACCGTGGTTCAAGTCAGAAGAGGCAAAAAGTTAAATTAGCAACGACTCTTCAGATGGAAGGAGGAAAAACTCAACATTTGTTCTTCTCCTTCTCTGTGCACACGCCTCTTTTCCTTTTCTGATTCTCTCCCACCATCTTTGTCAGGGACCGAGGGCCACTGCAGCAGCAAATGAATGATGAGCAGCTAGCGGAGAGGCCTGGCTAGAGTGTAAGAGTGAATGGTGGGTCTTTCGAATATTCGTTTGAGGTTCTAGTGTACCTTTAGCCCTGTAGAGAGACAGAGGAGCCAAGAGCTAAGGCTACAGCATTTAATCACCTCTCTTCATTTCCAAGAAATGGAATCTTTACTTAAAAACCAAACATGATGCCTGAAAAGGAAATAATGAGAGCAAACATCACATAGCTCCTCCTCTTCCTCTTCCCTATCCCTCCTTAACATACTAAATATCCATTGCAATCCTTCATTTAAAGCATTCTTTTATTTAAGCAGAGAGACACTTCTAATTTCTCTCTCCGCATGTTTTAGAATGAAAATATTAGGGAAAAGAAGGGATGTTGTGTGAATAAATGTGGTAGTGAAGATGATTCATTTCAACTCACCATAGAAATGACAAGTGTCTACTGGGTGGAGAACTCCTTGATAAGCTGAAATTATTGAGGGAGTTTTGAATTGAGAAAAAGATTCCGTTCAGAATGGAATTTCCTCATGACTAAAGATTTGGTTTATAAACAATCTACAAATGTTTTCTTCTAAAATGAGGCATATGCAATATAGGTTTTTATGTAACACATATAACACACATATAAAATATTCCACAGAAAAGTATATATAAGAAAGGAAATTTTAAAAAATGTCTCCATCATAACATGAAAACCCCAAACTTCCATACCTTCTTTCCCTCAAAGCCAAACCCTTTTTAATCAGATAATTAGAAATATCAATACATTGTCCTTTTTCATCTCTGCATAACATTTTCACAGGCAGTGGCCATGTTGTGTGGTTTTCCTAGAACAACATAAGATCAGAAAAATCATGGAGCTGAAGTTTTCTTAGACAACGACTTTTTTGTCCCCTTTATCACTGATCTTCATAACTTAACATACCAGAAAGGACTACTCAGAAAGCCACAAGATGGCAGGCAAAGCTTTATGTGACAAGGATGCAAAGATGGCATATTCTTTTCAAAAAAGAGACATTCCTGGTGCCATCATAAAGTTATTATCTGTTTTATAGATCCCAGATTAAATAAAAGCTTAAAGCACCGGTATCAGAATCTCTTAAAAATAGATTTAAAAAGTCATTAGGGCAATGTGTTTAAGTGTTTACCAGGAAAGCTTCAAAACAAAAGTAAAACCTATAAGAATATAAGTTTACTACCCAGAAATTAAAAACCTAAAGCCCAACCCAAAACAAAAGTCTAAAATAAGATAAAAATTCCAAGAACAAAAAACACTGTTAGGTTTATTTATCCTATGTTCACTGCAACCTGCAGGTTATAAACTACAATTTCCTCAAGCTATTTAAACTCCTGAGAGACTGCCTATGTAGCAGATAGAGGCTAGGCTTACGGTCAGTTAGACCTGAGTTCAAGTCCAAAGTCTGACATTAACGAGCTGTATGATCATGGGGCAAATTACTTAGCCTCTCAGTACCCCCCAGGCAATTCTCTAAGACTAGACATTACAGGTAAACTTGTCAATTTGTATTAACAGCGAGTGTTTCTTTATCAGGAGCTTGCCATACTAATGAAATTCAGGTCTGGATAAAAAAGAAAAACTAAACCTTTAACATGCCAATTTTTCTTCAAAAATGTCAAGAACTACATCTAAATATACATACCTATCTCCTTCCTAATATGCTGGAAGTCACAGAAGTGATCTAAGTTCAAAGTCCTTCTCCTCCTCTAAAGAGGAGACTAAGAACTATTAAAAAGATCCTAACAACACTAATCCATCAGATGTTATATTTAAAAATTTTTTTAATGGAGTTAAACTAGTATTTTGAAGAATTCAAAAAAGGTAGAATTTTTCTAAAAATTCAGAAAGTTCTTGTATCCTGTGACAAGATAAATACACACACACATATGTTTATCTGAATGTTTTACAGTAATTGTATAATGTGCTGAATATCATTCTTTTGTCAGAAATAAAGTCTGACTTGGTAGATAATATTTGTAGAAGACTTAGGTAAAGTAATCCCCAACAGTACCTATTCTGCATTTATCATTTAAGTTGCTAACCTAAGAATACTGCATTTTAGAAATTTACTAATGCTTTTTGAAAGTATAAAAAAGTAAAAGATATACATGTCACTAAGTTCTATTTCCTTCTCTCTAATGTTAAACTATAAATACTTTCTGACCAAAAGATATACAAATAATGGTCGTATTTCTTTCAATTGCTATAGACCTGTATGATTATAGATGCTACAGCTCCAGTGAGGTAAAATGAAAGACAGTCACAAGCTGTTGCCGTCCATTTGTCACTTCCACCAGTTGGTCTAAAAGGAAAAAAAAGGGAATATAGGAAATGTGACCTTCAAGTAACAATACTGATTTTTTAATGAAGTGTCCCTGAGCTTACATATATACCTGAGAATTATCCTTCAAAATTTATCACCTAAGGATTTACTTACTGCTGTCCAATATGGGTTTTCTGCTTTAAGAATTATTTTCACAATCAGTTTAATAGCCAACAAAGAAAAAGTTTCATTATTTGAAAAGGATTTTTTCTCCTCAAAAGTATTAGAAGAATATAAGCCCAACGACTACACAGTGTTTTGTTGTTGTGACTGTATCCCAGGGTCTAGAGAGCACAGTATTTTGCAACTCACAGATTAATTTTGCTTGAGCGGAATTTTTTAAAATTATTGCACAGTTTCATTATTTATCTTTTCCAGACTTGCCTGTAAATTACTTATAGCAATTTTGAAAATAAAATTCACCCCCAAATAACAAAAATTTATCACTCAAAGATAGTCAAAGGAATTTCATAAATAAGCTTTTCTGGTTCTCCTTACATACAGGCTACTGTATCCACTGTTTATACTAACAAAAAAAAAAAAAAGTCCATCTGGACACAAATGATTAACTTTCACACTGAATAGGCTGGTTGTGTCTAAAGCCAATTATCTGACATATAACTGAAGCCTAAAATTTATCAAAAGCACCTAAAAAGTAGGTGTTCATTATTATTATTTTTTTTAGGGCAACTGGGGTTAAGTGACTTGCCCAAAGTCACAGGGCTAGTAAGTGTGTCAAGTGTCTGAGGCCAGATTTGAACTCAGGTCCTCCTGACTCCAGGCCCAGTACTCTATTCACTGTGCCACCTAGCCGCCCCCAATGTAGGTGCTTATTAATGTGCAGAACTGAATGCTGGAAAACAAGACCTTTGCTGTCATCCCAGAAGGAAGAACTAAATTTAAAATAAGAGCCATTTTCTTTTACCCTTTAATTCATACACTTGTGCTGACACTAGTTGAGCAGTGTAATTCAATTCAAAGAACACTTATTAATTACATTATACTAGGTATTAGAGATACAACACCAAGTATAACAAAAGAGAAACTGCTCCTGTCCTGGAGAAGCTTATACATTCTAATGAGGAATATACAATATAACTCAATGAAAGAGAGGCCACTAATGTGCAGGTCAGATTTATGTCAGCCTCTCCAACACCCCAAATCGAACTCTACTGGCTCCCTATTGCCTCCAGAAGCAAATACAAAGTGCTCTATTTGGCATTCATAATTTAGCCCCCTTCTACTGTTTCAGACTTCTTTACACCTTTCTCCCCAATATACTTCATGCTCAAGTGACACTGGCCTCCTGACTGTTCCACTAACAAGATTCTATCTCTTGGCATTTTCCTCTGGCTATCTCCCATTCCTGAGACACCCTCCCTTTTCAACTCTGCCCACTGTCCCTCCTCCTTCCCCTTGCTTTGCTTCAAGTCCCCAAAATAACCTTTCAGAGGAAACCTTTTCCCAACCCTTTTTAATTCCAGTATCCTTCCTCTGTTAATTATTTCCTATCTATCCTGTATATAGCTTGCTTGCATATATTTATTTCATGTCGTCTCCCCCAGTAAAGCGTGAGCTCCTTGAGGGCAGGATTGTTTTTTATCTATTTTTGTATCACCTGCACTTAGCACAGTGATTGCCATACAGGAGATGCTTTATACTAAATGGTTGATTTTAAAACTATCTTTCTTCTATCTTCATTTCCTAAATTTGTTCTTAAAGCTTCTTTAAAATTCTGGATTATTTTAATTTAAACTGATTAAATATTTACAAAATTAGAATGCTGACAAGAATTCTGCGCAAGTTATAAACTCTGTGAGCCTCACTTTTTATCCAGCTAGTAAAATGAGATGGTCAGGACGAGATGAGCTCAAAGGTTCCTTCCAACTATAAAGCTATGATTCTATAATATGCCAAAAGAGAAGAATCAAGGTCAAACTATTTAAAAATGTAAATTAATCTTTTAGCAACAGGCTACCTTATGTCAACAAGAGAACATTGCAAAGCTAATCTTCTTGTCTTCAGACTTTCTTCAAGTTTTCTTAGACAGTCAACATTTACTGTTACTTTAATACCGAAGTCATAAAGCATGACCTACAGAAAAAACAATATACTTGCTAAAATGTAAAGGCTTTTTGTAAAAGTTGATTGATATAAATATAACAAAACAAAAAATTAATGAAATCTTGTAAACATGCAGTAGTATAGGAAATTTAAATTACTCACTAGCAAAATAATATATTTGTAGGAGAGATCATGATTCACTAATGAAACATTTACCTCTACCAATGTTGCAGAAATTATCTTGATGATCTGGCCCCTTCGCCACTGTTTTAGCTCAGTCATTTGAACAGCACAATACATACTAATTTCCCATGTAACTGCTTCACATTTTGAGTTTTCATAAGCTGTTGCCATCTTTTCCTGTAAACTATATACAAGGTTAACATATTTAGCTCTGGAACTCTTTTTCTATAACAGACACTAGCAGAGAATTCTTTTGCTACTAATAACGAAACTAATAGGTTTCATTATTTCATTTTTTACAATAAAAGTTCAGAAAATATGAATTATTTTTTTTGTCCCATAGGTTGATTCTAACTTTTTTTGGGGGGGAGGGTAAGGCAATTGGAGTCAAGTGACTTGCTCAAGGTCACATAGCTAGTGTGTCAAGTGTCTGAGACCACATTTGAACTCAGGTCCTCCTAACTCCAAGGCCAGTGCTCTCTTCACTGTATCACCTAGCTGCCCCCAATTCTAACTTTTAATTATACTGTTGTACCTATTAAGTAAGGTCTCTGCTGACAGCTGTTGCACATAGATCTTCTCAGGAGATACCACATTAGAGATCTGCACAGGAATTTCCTTGTTATAAAGTAACTGCAAATCCTGATCCTCCAGAAATTTTGTAACCAAAGAATTTGAGGTATTTGTTTCAGTTGAAATTATTTCTTCAGGAGAAGGATCCCATACTTCCTCGTACTTTTTACATTTACCTTTTATGGTATATCTAGAAAATAATATATGTTAATAACGTGTATGATATTTGCATTTCTCTAATCATATAAAAAATGAACATGCTTTAACTACATAAAAGTAATTACACAATACATCAAAACATAATTTAGCTGGCTGAGTTTACTGAGCCTCCTTCCCAAAACAGCCATACCTAACACCACAGAATATAAACTTTTAATCCAAACATACTGAAAACCCCAGGTTTTATTTCAAGAATCGCATAGGGAAGTTACTAAATATCTATTGATAAATTCTCCTCTCTTCCCAAAAACAAGATTAGGGGAATAATCGAGCAGTTTACTTTGCTTGGCAAAACCCAACAACAGAAATCCTAAATTTTTTCTAGGCTAACAAGTGGTGGCAATCCCTGCATAATCAATGGGACCCTGGGCAATTCACTTAACTTCTCAATTTCCTTAGCTGTAAAATAAGGGCTTTGAACTAGATGCCCTTCAAGATCCCTTTCAGTTCTAAATAAATAATCTCACAAAATTATTACCACTGTCACAAAAAGGAGAGGAAGAGACAACATATGAACCATAGCCGCTGTCCTCTGCTTACAAATACAATCCTGCAGGATGTTTGGGTTAATTTTCTTATAACAAATTAAGGCATAGTAGAGACAGATAGAACTTTTACATTTTTATCTTTATTTCTTTGTGGTGAAGAACTCTCTCAAGCAAATTTCTTCCATGCCCCAAAGCCAGGAGGAGGAGCTAATACTGCAGATGATAAAACTGAGATGAAAATCTGTTTTCAATGAGTAGTAGAGTTGGGTTGAAACCAACAATATGAAAATTAACAAGAATAAGCAAATGTTAAGCTTTGAATTCAGGTTAAACATGTAGGCTGAGGAAAAAATTTGCTGACAACTGTTTATAAGACTCAAATGTTATTCACCCCTAACTTTATATGGACCAAAGATATGATGTGGGTCTCCCCAAAAAGAAGAAGATACAATCTCTAGCTGAATTAATAGAAGTATAGGAAACATGGGATATAACAGTTCTACTGTCATCAACTCAACTGACTGGTTAAGGTCATTCGTGTTCTGATGAGGTCAATTTAACATCATCTTTGTGAACATAAAGGGCAGCATTTGAAAGACTAGTTTTCTTCCTACACATCAAACTTAAGAAGTATATAAAATATTCATAGAAGAATTTTTTTGTAGTAGCAAAAAGACCAACAGAAAAAATGAGAGTACTCACTGAATGGGTAGAGAAAATGTGACATAAATGTGGTAGAATATTGCAGTGTAGTAATAAAAAATGAACATGAAGCATTCATAAAAATCAGTAAAACTTGTATTAACATATAGGATAAAGGGAAGTTAAATTAGGAAGATACTCAGAAATTAGATTAAATGTAATTTGAATATGATAAACTACATTTGATATAAATGATAATATATGTAATGGAAATGGAAAAAAAATTAATGTTAATGACATTAACAATGATGAAACATATATCCTTCCTTTTGGTGCAAATAATTTATAAAGTCAGAGCACCTGAGTTCAAATGCTAGGTCTTGGTTTTCTAGCACTTCTTAAACTGTGTACCCTATACAGGAATGCAACCCACAGTTTAAGAAGCGCTACAGGGGTTTTGAGTGGAAAAAGTTTAAGAAAACCTGATCTATACATTGGAAACAGGGTACGTTAGAGAATTTCTAAGACCCCTGCCAACTCTAGCTCTGTGATCCTAGAGATGGCCAACTACAGGTATGGGTGTGAAATGTTTTATCTCCTGTTAGCTACGTTTGCTGTTTCAGTTGGCTCTGCTTAACTGTTCTTTGTTATAAAGATGAGTTCTATAAGAGGGGAAGGTGTCTGAGAAGTGAGTACAATTTGAAATACAAAAGGTATCAATAAAACATTAAAAAAAAATCAGATAGTATGTTTTTTTCAGTTTACATATTCCCATCCTTCTTCCTGGACTACTTAGCTAGATAGTAACTGTAGACTATAAACTCAGTGTGAGTCAGCTGTATGACACAGCAATCAAAAGAAAAGGGATGGGAATAGTCCTATGATCAGATCGCATCTAGACCACGGTGTTTGCTCTATTGCCATCACATTTAAGGAAGGAAATTGAGAAACTTGAGTACATCTGGAGTACTGAAAGGATTTTTTTTTTGTGCTTTTTGGAGAGCAATTGGGGTTAAGTGACCTGCCCAAAGTCACATGGCTAGTGTGTCAAGTGTCTGAGGCCAGATTTGAACTCAGGCCCTCCTGACTCCAGGGCCAGTGCTCTATTCACTGTGTCATCTAGGCACCTCATTGAAGGGATTTTTTTTTTTTTTGCTTTTTGGAGGGCAATTGGGGTTAAGTAACTTGCCCAAGGTCACACAGCTAGGTTTTTGTTTGTGTGCGTTAAGTGTCTGAGGCCGGATCTGAACTCAGGTCCTTCTGACTCCAGGGCCAGCGCTCTACTCATTGCACCACCTAGCCGCCCCCTGAAAGGATTTTTTAAGGAACAATTTTAACCATAAGATGTGTTATTGTTCAGTAGTGTCTGACTCTTTGAGATCCCATTTGGAATTTTCTTGTCAAAAAATACTGTAGTGGTTTATAATTTCCTTCTCTAGTTCATTTTTTACAGATGAACTGAGGCAAACAGGGTTAAGTGACTTGCCCAGGGTCACACAACTAGTGTCTGAGGTCATATCTGAACTCAGGAATATTAATCTTCCTGACTTCAGACACAGCAAACTTCAGACACCTTTCCTCTGTGCCACCTGTCAACTAACTATACAATAGCCTAGCAGGGGAGCAGAACCTGCAGTCTCAAGGCTACATGTGGCCTTCTAGGTCAAGTGTAGCCCTTTGACCAAATCCAAACTTCACAGAACCTGGATTTGGTCAAAGGGCTGCACTTGAGGACCTAGAGAGTCACATGTGGCCTTGAAGATGTAGGTTCCCCACCTGGGAATCAGAAGATCCCAGCTGGGTTCAGTTCTTCTTTTTGCCATTTACTGAGTAATCTCAGATAGGTCACTTGACTTTGGAGGCAGCCAGTGGCACAGTGGGTCTAGAATTGGTCCTAGAGTGAGGAAGACCCAAGTTTAAATATAGCCTCAGACATTTACTAGTTGGGTGACACCGGGCAAGTCACAACTTCTGTCTGCCTGTTTCCTCATCTATAAAATGGTTATAAAAAGAACACTTACCTCCCAAGGTTGTTGTGAGGATTGAACAAGATATTTAAAAAACACTTTGCTAATTTATTTATTTTTTTGCGCTTTTTGGAGGGCAATTGGGGTTACGTGACTTGCTCAAGGTCACACAACTAGTGTGTGTGTGTGTGTGTGTGTGTGTGTGTGTGTGTGTTAAGTGTCTGAGGCTGGATTCGAACCCAAGTCTTCCTGACTCCAGGGCTGGTGTTTCTATTTACTGCGCCACCTAGCCGCCCCAACACTTCACTAATCTTAAGAGTATCATATAAATGCTTATTGCTGTTGACTTCTATAGGCCCTCAAGGTATCTCATCCAAAAAACAAAAAAACAAAAAAAACAAAATGAGGCTGGACTAGAAGAGTGAAGGGACAATACACCTTCTGGACATACAATCTATGGGATCTTACTTCCTTTCTTACTCTGGATCAGCACCCTGATGCAAGACCTATGTTTTTCTCTTGGCACACTGTGATGAAGCACTGACAATGTGCTTTTTAATAGTAGAATTCAAGTTTAGTTGCTGGTACTGCTAGTGACTCCTTTTATCATTTAATGTTCTTTTTATAGTGTCTGCACTTCATGTATTCAAAACAAAAAGTACAACTTCAAGGTTTCAAGAAAAAAGCAAAAAAAATTGGTCTGATGTGTTTTTCTAAAGGTGAATAATGATTGTTCAAATAATGTTTTAGCTACCTTGTTTTTCCTGTGATCAAACCATGCTGTTTCTAGATTCAACAGTCTGACATAATAGCAGATTATTTAAACATTATGGCTTATTTTCACCGAAAATGGTGATAATTTGAAGACAGGCACTGCCTTGGGTTTTTTTAAGGTATACTGACCCTAAAAAAATATTTTGAAAGATGGTTGAAAGTTTAAAAAAAAGTGACAGAGTGATCAAGAACTTATATCAAATATTCATAATTAAGAAAAATAAGGTCTGATGGACAGAAAGCTAACCCTGGGATCAAGATGACCTGTGGTCAAGTCCTGCCTCTGACACTATGTGATATATGATCCAATAAAGTCACTTAGGTTTTCTTTTCAGGGAGTGCCCTATGTAAACAAAGTTATAGATCTGGACCCCCAAAAACATCCCAGAAGAGACAGTATTATATGCTTATTATATAAGAGACAGTATTATATGCTAATATTAAAAGGTATACTTACCCTAACTCATAAGATGCTAACCCTTCTTTAACTAGCTGGCTATTAACACTGTTTGGTATCATTCCAGGAGCACTGATAGAATCAAATAGCTCGACAGAGAGCACATTGTCTTCCAAAATTTCTGTAAAACCAAAATAATTTCGAAAAATACTTTTATTTGAATAAACTATGTAGTTATTTTATTTTCATGTAGTATGTATATTTTAAATAACCTCAGTTATAAACACTACTAAGTAAAAGCATACTCTTCGTAAAGCTATTAAAGTGAATATTGCTAGGGAGAGAGTTGTACAAATGTTTCATTAGCACTCATAAAAAGAAGTATTTTGTACTCACTCCACAGATAATTTTATGTTGTTTTCCTCTACAAATTGCTAGGGGACTTTTCAAAAATTAAAAAACTATAAGAAAAATGGACATTTATTTAGGGTTGACAATTTAAAAAAGTTTTTTTAATTCAGTTTCTCAGAAGGACTAATTGAGGAAAATTAATTCTTTTTTTTTCTTGGTTTATATTTCATTCATTGTTCAGATTTAAGAAAATAATGGACAAAATATTAGTAATGCAGATTAAACTTAAAAGGGTGCAATGTGTATATGGGTTTTTTTTAAACAAATGCTTTATTAACTTCTGTTTTACATCATTCATTTCCGCCAGATTTTGAGTTACAATCATTTTCCCCGTTATTCCCCTACCCAACCTCCCAGAATAGCAGTCCCACAAGATATCACTTCCTCCAGTCTGCTCTCTCCCATACCTTCTCCCATACCCCCTTCAACTTTTCCATTAGAGGAAGGTGAATCTTTGTGTGCCCTCCCATCCATCATCCCTCCTCTCATCCCCCTTCCCCATATCCTGCTGCAGGTTAAGATATCCCATTTAGTATGTACATCATTCTCTCCCTGAACCAAATTCAATGTGAATGTGGTTTTGCCTTTTTAGCCTTCCTATTCTCCCCCCCACCCCCCTTTGCAACCATTTCCCCTTGCTTCTTCTACATGGGATAGTTTACCCTACCCTGTCTCTCCCCATCTCCTCTTGCCACTTTCCTTTCTCACCTCATAATTTCATCCCTCGAGTAGTCTCCCTTCCCAACAAATTCAACCTATGCCCTCTATCCATGTATAACTGTAACCATATACACACACATTCACATATGTATTCATATGACCACACCCCCTTCTTCCATTATTTTCATAGTGAGAAAGATATCATCAGTCACAGTTAATGCTTTTCCATATAGGAATGTAAATAGTTCAACTTTGATAAGTTCCTTTTGATTTCTTTTCCCTGATTACCTTCTCAGGCATCTCTTGCTTCTTGTGACTGGATGTCAAATTTTCTATTCAATTCTGGTTTTTTCCTCAAGAATGCTTGAAAGTCCTCTATTCCACTGAATGACCATATTATCCCCTGAAACAAAATACTCAGTTTTGCTGGGTAGGTGACCCTTGGGTTCATTCCCAGTTCTTTTGCCCTCTGGAATATCATATTCCATGCCCTTCGATCCCTCAGTGTAGAAGCTGCCAGGTCCTGGGCTATTCTGATTGTGTTTCCACAATATTGAAATTGTTTCTTCCTGGCTGCTTGTAGTATTTTCTCCTTGATCTGGGGATTCTGGAACCTGGCTATAATATTCCTGGGAGTTTTCTTTTTGGGATCTTTTCAGGAGGTGATCTGTGGATTCTTTCAACCTCTATTTTGCCCTCTGGATCTAAAACATCAGGGCAATTTTCCTTGAGAATTTCTTGAAGGGTGATTTCTAGGTTTTTTCTTTGATCATGGCTTTCAGGTAGTCCAATAATTTTTAAATTGTCTCTCCTGGATCTATTTTCCAGGTCAGTGGTTTTTCCCATGAGATATTTCACATTGCCTTCTAATCTTTCATTTGTTTGGATCTGCTTAACAGCATCTTGATTTCTCATAAAGTCATTAGCTTCCATTTGCTCCAGTCTAACTCTGAAGGAATGAATCTCCTCAGTGAACTTTTGAGATTCTTTTTCCATCTGGCAAATTCGACTTTTTAAGGCATTCTTCTCCTCATTGCCCTTTTGGGCCTCCTTTGCCATTTGAGTTAGTCTATTTTTTAAGGTGTTGTTTTCCTCAGTCAGGCTGTTGACCCTCATTTCATACTTTTCCTGCATCCTTCTCATTTCTCTTTCCAATTTTTCCTCCACTTCTCTTATTTGATTTTTAAAGTCCTTAAGGTCCTCTATGGCCTGCAACCCGCTCATGTTTTCCCCTGGGGCTTTTGGAGCAGGACTTCTGATCTCACAGTCCTTTTCCCGCTCTATGCCCCCAAAATAGGAGTCTAGGGTTGCATTTTTCTGTTTCCTTTGCCTTGGCATGTTGCCACTTAATTACTTGACTTTTGGGCTTGTTGCCACACTATGGCTTTAAGGCCAGATAGAGGAATTTTCGTCCCGAACGTGTGGGGGGCAACTTCCGTTTCTGGCAAGCTGTAAACCCACCCACGACTTCCACCCTAGATCACAATCCAGATCCAGGGAGGTTAAAGCAAGAGTGATTACCCCCCAAGACTGATCGCTGGATCTCCCTACAATTTGCAGGCCGGGAGTTGGAGCTGCCTCCGAAAACTACAAAATGGCGTGTCTCCTCAGTGGCTTCTAGCCCCCAGGGGAGGGAGCTGATGCATTCTCCAAATACTGGTCCCAAAGTCCATAGGACACTAACCTCTTACTTTGTCCTAGGCATGTCTATGTTGATAATTCTGGAGTCGCCACAGCTCCTGGTCTTCTGGGGTTCCTCCAGCCGGCTGCTGGCCCTGCGGCTAAAACCTTAGCTCAAGCGGACCTGGGCTTGGCTTGGCTCCCTGCACACTGCCAGGTCCCAGACCACAGCGCTGGTCCTTCCTGCAGGGCTGCTGGGCTGTCCTCAGTGGGAGGTTAGCTTCTCTGTGTTGTTCTGTGGGTGCTGGGGCTCCAGAAGTTGTTCAAAGTCCCCTTTTATATAGTTTGGGGGGAATCTGGGGGCAGAGTGGCTTGGACGAGCTGTTTCTACTCCGCCATCTTGGCTCCGCCCCCGGAAAACTAATTCTTAAATCAGTATTATGTTTGTACATTTCACAACTTGCATCAGCATATTATACATCAGAAAGTCCAAAATAAAAAAAAAACCTTCAATTAATTAGCAGCCTCAATTTCCTAGATTTCTTCCCTATTCCATAATGACCTTTTATAAGAATCAAATTACAAGGGCTTTTTTTTTAAGTACAATAACAACAGAAGACAAAAGTTCCAAAGAACATCCTAGAGTTCAATATATTATTTATTCCAATCTCCTATGCCTTTCATATCTATTTGCAATGATAATGACAACTTACTGGGCACTGTTATTCCTGATCAAAGTTTATGTTCAATAACTATAACAACCATATTGCCATCACTGTTAGACAAGACAGATGCTAAATACATTTCAGAAAGACAGTCAATAAAGGCTTAAATAAAGTTGTTTTTTTTAACTTAATACCTAGTGAAAAAGTAAATGAAACATTAATAACTCAAGTATTACAGTTTACAAAGGCATCACTACGCTACGTATCTAGCTTAATTTCTGATGGGAATAAAGGAGACAATAATATATTTTCACTTGCAAATCTGGTAAAAATCCATTGCAGTAATTAATATTGCAAAGCATTTTGAACAACCAAGTTATTTCCAAACATTCTCGTAGTGATTCACAGTGATAGTACTTTACTGATCTGCTTAAAAAGGAATAAGTTCTTCTAACAATCATCTATACATAATTCTCTCTCTTCTTCTATTACTTGTTTTTACTTCCCTCTGCTCCTCTAATCCGATGATGTGAAATTCAAAATAGAAACAGGGGTCATTAATCCATATACGAGGACCTCTGTGGGATGTATATTGTGAGAAACAGCAGAGAGTTAAGTTTCCACAGAGCTATTAAAAATTACTGAAGTAAAAACTACTGATAATAAATTGTGAGAAACAGTAGGGAGTTAAATTTCCACAGAATTGCTAGATATTACTAAAGTAAGATAAAGGAAGTCAGCAGATAGCAGGTGGACCCGACCAATCAAAAAGCAGACAGCAGCCTTGAGACACTCGCTGGTCAAGATAAAGACTGATCTGGTTTAAAGCAGTGAGGGGTCAATGACCAAGTATTCCAAAATTACCACTTCACTTTGCTTAATAAACCTCATGCATATTATAGGACACACGCTGCATAAAATAGAGCCTTATTAGCACAACATGGTATGCAAGATAATGTATGATGATGGGAGGAGGCGCATGTTTAAGAGAAATATGTAAAGGGCATATGGGAAAATCGAAACCCTGAAGAGATCGAATCAGTCTGTCCTCTGAAGGTAGTATCTGTGCCAGACTAATGGTATAAAGCTTTCCTCCCTTTTGTATTCTCTGCTCTTCCTTCCTAAGAGAAGGGTGGAGTCCACTTCTGGCCAGGGGTGTTTAGTTATTGGCTTAACTTTAAAATGTGATATTATCTATGTTTTATTGTATTTTTATTTACTTTGTTACATATTCCCCAATTACATTTTAATCTGGTTTGAGTGATACATGGAATGGTGGGGATACATGTTTGACACTTCTGTTCTAATCCATGTGCCTCCAAACTCCTGCCCCCAAATTTCTGCTTTACGCTTTTGGCTTGCATTTAAGTTTATATTTATCATTTCTGCCCCAAACCACTACTTAGCTCCTTAAGTGGCCCTTAAGGAGCAAGAAGCTCAATTTACTGCCTTTCTCAGAGTTGTGTTAAGGCCAAATATTAAAACCAAAGGCTAGTAGTATCATGGGATCCATACAAAGATGAAATAAAATTCTGTTGTAGTCCAATGGCAGAGTTTTGATGCAGACAAGTGGGACTTTGGAGTGATCATGATCAAACTTAAAAATTTAATTTCATAGTTTTTTTCATGCCAGGGTTAAAATCTTCCTAACATACAAAGAGAATCCTTGTCTTTTTTTGTATTTTGAAACCTAATTGCAATGTTTTATCATACAAAGTACTCTAATTACAAAGAAGTACTTATATTATTTCTAGTCTCTCTCTCTCACACACACACAGAGATAACTTACTGATGACTGAACATGTCATAAATTTATCATGAGTCATTTCTTCAAACTTTTCATTTGCTTCTTTGGACCACTGCTTGTTTTTTTTTGAAGATTCAATATGTGCCAATTTGCATTTAATTGCCTGCGTCAAATAAAATTCCCATGATTAAAAGAGAATATTTTATATTCATTACCAGCAATGTCTTAGGATTACAGTGAAACATTTGTACCGTTTGGTAAAACAAACAAAACTTGGCTGAGAATTTCTATTTTAAAACTGACAAACCATTAATTACATTCCATTTAAGCACCACTGATTAGGCAATGAGGATTCAAAGACAAAAACAAATAGTCCCTGTTCCTCATGGAGTTTATGTGAGAAATATACTTTCATACTCAAGACCTATGAGAAATCTAAGAAATTTGAAGATCATTTATCAAAATAGAAACAATTTCTAAAGTAGGTAGTATCTGAAACAATATTTATCTCTAGTGAAATAGCAAAACTTTTTTAGAAATAAAGACATGAGTGACTAAATGTATATGACAAAGACAAAAAATTATTACTAAACTTATACTAGTAACTTTAGTCATAAAATTTATGTTAATTAAATCTAGTATACCTTTTCTGGGGGATTCAAAAACTCATCCTTGACTTTACGCATCTCCTTAAGTGTTACTGTTGCAGCATTACCGAAGTCAACATATTTAACTTCAACTTCTTGATGTCCTGGTAAACCTTCAGAGATTACATAATCAGAGAGCACAAATTGGAAGTGAAAATTAAAAAATACATTTCATATATTCACACTGATGCACAGCTAAGTGAATTAGAATATATTTAAGTGCCTAACTTACCAAAAGTGACATAAAAAGTCCACATCTTTAATTACAAACTTACTCTAATACTTGAAGGATCTGAGAGTTCACTAATTTGAGTATTTCTTTTACTGCTGCAGATTATAGCCAAACTATACTCCAACAGATATATTATAAACTGCTATGCCTCCCTCCCCAAAACATCACCACCTGGAGACTAAGTTTAGACATTCTGGTCATAAGTTTCAAACCATGAAGACACAAAAATTCCCCACAAATATAAGGACATTCCAGTTTGATGGACTGAGTAGGGACTTAGATTATAGAGAGCTACAATGCAAGGCACTGCTTGCTCATCCTTTCAACTATACCCTGTGAAAAGCTAATTTTTTATTTAAAAATTTCCTTTCATCTAGGATTTATATTCTCAAGGTGATCTTAACATAAGAAGATAAATTTATTTTCATGGACATATTTCAAAAAGAACAGATAAAAGAGGTGATATGTATATGTGTGTGTGCATGTGCTCATCCATGACTTAGATAGAAAGAGGAATATGGTGTTAAGTTCCTGAGTGAGAGTACTAGAGAGACAAAATGATACTGGGGTAGGAATATTCCACAGACTACTAGGAAGAAGAAGGAAACATACAATGAATTTGGGAAACAAACCATAAAGCTGGAATAGAACTATGATTAAAAATAGTTAATAGTCAAGAATGTCATATTCCATTTTGTGTGTGATTTCACAAACGCTTACTGTTTTAATAAATATAGCTAATGTATGTGAGACTGGTCCAGCTTTAACATATAAAGTGATATAAAAATCTACATTTCAGAGTTATGGAGCTATGAACATTACAGCAAGGCATTTTTTAAAATTAATCTTCATTCTATGATCTTTCTAAAAGTGTTTCAACTGTACTAGAATAATTATGTAACATAGGTTTCTAGTAATAAGCTATTTCTTCATGAAAATCAACGTATATATTAAACACTTGTATGCAAAGGCTCTGGATAGAAAGATACATTAAAATTCAGTGAAAAGCTATTTATGCTGACCATCATTATTTCATTTAACTATTTGTATTCTTATTAGTTTTTTAAATACTTATCCTATATAGCAGTAGCCTAATACTGAATTTAAGGAGGAAATGTAGAAAAGTTTAAAAGCACCATATAAGATAATTATAAACAAAACAAACAATTTAGCTCTTTGGGTAAAGGTAAAAAGGAATACTTAGCTTGAAGAAGATAGCTGACTGGAAACAAAAACTGGTAAAGTCCATAAGTATTTATAGTAGTACAAACTTTGTCTTAACATTCATCATTGTTCTCATCACTAGTTTCTGTTGCCTTGTACCATCTTTCTAGGACTTTTTTTAAGACCAAAGCTTTCTGACTAATTTAACTAGGAAAGACACATACACAAAGGAAAATGAATGCATAAGAGCAGCCAGTTTCCATCCCCAATCCAATCCTTGACCTCTAATCTCTGAAGACAGATGAAAAGAAAAAGTGACTAAAAACCAAAGTTGATCCATTTCCCTTCTATCCATCCACATAAACTTAGATTTTTATCATTTTGAGCTTTATATCTAAAATATTTTTAAATTCTAGAGAAAGTTCTCCACCAGGAGTTTCCTACTCGGATGAAATCATCAGTCTAATCAGAAACAAGACAAAAACAACATCTATGTACAAATGGCAGGTATGTCCTTACCAATGACTTGTGCCCGGTACCAGACTCCATCTTCAAATTTAGCTATGCAGGCTTGACCTTCAACTGGACAAAGGATTTCCAGATTTTCTCCATCTTCATTCTTATAGACTTCTTCAATTTTCTTTAGGAGAACTAAAAAGTCGAGGCTTTCTATCTAGGAAATGAAGAAAGTAGAGCCCATACTTAGAAATATATTTCAAAACATATGGAATAAAAAAAAACAATTATCAGAGTGCTATTCACAAAATAAATTACACATGTAAATTTTAAAATTAGAACTAATGCATTAAATTAGAATAGGGATGCTGATGGACTTGTGTGTTACTGATATATAGAACTCCCTCTCCTAATAAAAGTTAGCATCTTCCCTGCAATCTAGTCTCAGAAGAATTGTCTAGAAGAGTAATATCAAACTCAAACAGAAACAAGAGTCACTAAAACATGCATAAGGATCTTTGCAGACTGTAGGGGGACCAAGTGACCAGTCTGAGGGGTAATCGCTCTTGCTTTAACCTGCTTGGATCTGGATTGCGGTCTGGGGTGGAGGTCCTGGGGTGTGTGACCAGCTAGCCAGAGTGTGTGGATGGCAGCTGAGAAAAACCCAGCATTTGGGACAGAAGCTCCCCTGTCTGGTGGCACAGTCCTACTGTGGCAAAAAGCCCAGGGGTCAAGTGACTGAGTGGCAACATGAATAGGCAAAGGAAGCAAAATAGAGTACCCCAACCTTACACTCCTACTTTGGTGACATAAAGGATCAAAGCATGGAACAGGAGGAAGACAGTGAAGTCAGAACTCCTGCACCAAAAGCTTCCAAGAAAAATGAGCTGGATACAGGCCATAGAGGAGCTTAAGAAGGATCTGGAAAACCAAATAAGAGAAGTGGAGAAAAAATTGGGAAGAAAAATGGGAATGATGCAAGAAAATTATGAAATGAGAGTCAATAGCCTGACTGAGGACAATAACACCTTAAAAAATAGACTAACTCAAATGGCAAAAGAGGCCCAAAAAGCCAATGAGGAAAAGAATGCCTTAAAAAGCCGAATTTGCCAGGTGGAAAAAGAATCTCAAAAGCTCACTGAGGAGATTCATTCCCTCAGAGTTAGACTGGTGCAAATGGAAGCTAATGACTTTATGAGAAATCAAGATGCTGTTAAGCAGATCCAAACAAATGAAAGAGTAGAAGGCAATGTGAAATATCTCATGGGAAAAACCACTGACCTGGAAAATAGATCCAGGAGAGACAATTTAAAAATCATTGGACTACCTGAAAGCCATGATCAAAGAAAGAACCTAGAAATCATCCTTAAAGAAATTCTCAAGGAAAATTGCCCTTATGTTTTAGACCCAGAGGGCAAAATAGAGGTTGAAAGAATCCACAGATCACCTCCTGAAAAAGATCCCCAAAAGAAAACTCCCAGGAATATTATAGCCAGGTTCCAGAATCCCCAGATCAAGGAGAAATACTACAAGCAGCCAGGAAGAAACAATTTCAATATTGTGGAAACACAATCAGAATAGCCTAGGACCTGGCAGCTTCTACACTGAGGGATTGAAGGGCATGGAATATGATATTCCAGAGGGCAAAAGAACTGGGAATGAACCCAAGGGTCACCTACCCAGCAAACCTGAGTATTTTGTTTCAGGGGAAAATATGGTCATTCAGTGGAATAGAGGACTTTCAAGCATTCTTTTTTTTTTTTTTAAGCAATTGGGGTTAAGTAACTTGCTCAAGGTTACACGGCTAGTCATTGTTTATGCATGGGTGCTCATTTTCTGAGGCCGGATCTGATCTCGGGTCATCCCAACTCCGAGGCCGGCGCTCTTACTCACTGCACCACCTAGCCGCCCCTTTAGGGCAATTGGGGTTAAGTAACTTGCCCAAGGTTACAGGGCTAGGTTTTTTTTTTTGTTGTTGTTTGTATGGATTAAGTGTCGGAGGCCGGCTCCGAACTCAGGTCCTTCTGATTCCAGGGCCGGCGCTCTATTCACTGTGCCACCTAGCCGCCCCTAACTTTCAAGCATTCTTGAGGAAAAAAACAGAGTTGAATAGAAAATTTGACATCCAGACACAAGAAGCAAGAGATGCCTGAGAAGGTAATCAGTGAAAAGAAATCAAAAGGAACTTATCAAAGTTGAACTATTTACTTTCCTCTATGGAAAAACAATAACTGTGACTGAGGAAATCTTTCTCACTATGAAAATAATGGAAGGGTGTATGGTCATGTGAATACAAATGTGAATGTGTGTGTATATGGTTACAGTTATATATGGATAGAGGGCATAGGTTGAATTTGGGAAGGGAGGATACTCAAGGGGTGAAATTGTGAGGTGAGAGAGGAAAGTGGCAGGAGGAGATGTGGAGAGACAGGGTGGGGTAAACTATCTTATGTAGAGGAAGCAGGGGGAAGTAGTTGCAGGGGAGGGGAAAAATAGGAAGGCAAAAAGGCAAAACCATATTCTCATTGAATTTGGTTCAGGGAGAGAATGACATACATACTAGGTGGGACATCTCAACCTACAGCAGAATGGGGGGAAGGGGGAGGAGAGGAGGGATGATGGATGGGAGGGCATCCTTGGGGGGAGGGGAGGTTGGAGGTACCCACTACGGAAGAGGGACAGGATCAAGTGGGGAATGGACCAGGTGGGGGGTGGGATGAGAGGGAGGGAATTATAAGCAGCCTTGTACAATATAGCTACTATGATAATGTTTTGCATAGCTAGACATGTACAACATATACTGAATTACTTATCTCCCCAGAGGGAATGGGTGACAAGGAAGGAAATGGATCTGAAATCCAAGGTCTTAAGATTAAATGTTTCAAATATATATAAATACTATTATTAATACTCTTTTGCTTGTAATTGGGAGATAAGATGTGCAGGCATTGGGACACAAAGATTCACCTTCCTCTAATGGAGAGGTCGAAGGGGGTGTGGAAGAGGATAGGGGAGAGAGCAGATTGGAGGAAACGATGTCTTGTGGGACTGCTGTTCTGGGAGGGTGGGTGGGGGAATAACAGGGGGAAAATGATTGTAACTCAAAATCTGGCAGAAATGAATGATGTAAAACAGAAGTTAATTAAGCATTTGTTTAAATAAAAAAAAAACAACAATTGCAACTGATGAAACTTTTCTCAGTATGAAAATAGTTGAAGGATAAATGGGCATATGAATGCATATGTGAATGTGTATATATATGTTTACAGATATACACAGATAGAGGGCACAGGACCAATTTAATAGGAAGGGATGAAACTTAAAAGATGAAATTAAGAGGTGAGAGAGGAATATAATGAGAGGAGATGGGGAGAGACAGATTGGGGTAAACTATCTCTTATAGAAGAGGCAAGGGAAAATGGTTACAATGGAGGAGAAGAACAGGAAGGCAAAAGGGAATAGGTCAACTTTATTCTTGTTGAATTTGGCTTAGGAAGGGAATGACATACACACTAAATAGGGTATCTCACCCTATAGGAGAGTAGGGGGGAAGGAGGTGAGAGGGGTAATGATGGAAGGGAGGGCAGGCTCAGGGGGAGGGAAGTTGAAAGCACCCACTTTTGAAAAGGGACAGGATCAAAGTAGGGAATAGACCAAGTGGGAGGTGGGATACGAGGGAGAGAAATATAATCAGTCTTTTACAATATATCTACTATGGTAATATTCTGCATAGCCACACATGTACAACATATACTGAATTGCTTATCTTCCCAGTAAGGGTGGGTGACAAGGGAGGAAGGAATCTGGAATTCAAAGTTTTAAAATCAAATCTTTAAAAATATATAAATACTATTATTAATACTATTTTACATGTAATTGGGAAATAAGATATATAGGCATTGGGGCAAAGAGATTCACCTTGCCCTAATGGAAAAGTAGAAGGGGGTATGGGAGAAGATATGGGAGAGAGCAGGTTGGAGGAGGGGACAGCCTGTGGGCAGGGGAAAAATGGGGAAAAAATTGTAACTCAAAATCTGGAGGAAATGAATGATGTAAACCAGAAGTTAATAAAGCATTTGAAAAAATAAATAAAAAAGAAAATATGGAGGGGAGTCAAATGTAAGAAAGACTGGAGAGGGAGGAAGGATTCAAGTAATAAAGGGCTTCAAAAGCCAGGGGATTTTATATTTTGATCCTGGAGATAACAAGGAACCACTAGAGTTTATAATAAGTAAGGAGGGGGTTGTAATGGATTTACAAGGTATATGTTTTAAGAGTAGGTTCAGAGCTGTTTACTTTTTTTTTTCTTTTTGGAGGGCAATTGGGGTTAAGTAACTTGCCCAAGGTCACACGGCTAGGTTTTTGTTTGTGTGTGCATTAAGTGTCTGAGGCCGGACATGAACTCAGGTCCTTCTGACTCCAGGGCCGACGCTCTACTCACTGCGCCACCTAGCCACCCCCCAAAGCTGTTTACAAATCAGATTTCTATAAATCTAATATTTTAAATGTACTATAAGATCTTGCTATTTTTATGGAATCTCATTCTAATCATCTTTATAAACTCAAGAATCTGTTCTGCAAAGTAAGCCAATCCAGCCCCTATATGAAATTCTGATTTTTAAATACTAAAATTTCTTTCATGTGAAGTTCGTCCCTAGGTAAATTATAATAATACCAATAAATACACATAACAATTTAATAGTCATAAAGTAGTTATCTAATGACAACTCTGAAGCAGGTAGTACACATATAATCTCTGTTTTCCAGATGAGGAAACTAAGATTTTGAGAGATTAAATAACTTCCTCAAGGCCACAGAATCAGTGGGTGTCAGAGATGGGATTTGAACACAGGTTTTCTGATTCAATATTCAATGCTTCAGTGCATAAATTCATGTAACAAACACACACTCAGACTTTTCTGATAGGACTACTAAATATTTTTAAAACCAAGTTGTATTCACAACTGTATTCCCAGCATAGATGTAATCACCTCCTATGGCCTGTTTTGACAGGGTGGACTTGTTTACATATTATTAGGAATAACAGTAGGAACAAGAGGTAGCTAAGTGGTGCTTTAGTTAGAGTGCAGGACCTAGCAGAGTCCCTAATTCAAATCTGACTTTAGACACTTATTAGCTGTGTGACCCTGGGAAAAATCACTTAACTCTGTTTATCTCAGTTTCCTCATATACAAAATGAGCTGGAGAAGGAAATGGCAAAGCATTTGTATCTTTGTCAAGAAAACCACAAACAGGGTCAAGAAGAGTCGGAAACAACTTAAATGACTGGACAACAGAAGTAGGAATAATGAGACAATCCCTTTAAGTCCTAACCTATTTTTTTTTTTTTGGTGGGCACATGTACACACACACACACACACACACACACACACACACACACACACACAGTAGGACAAAGACGGTACCAATCTTTAGCCTATTAAAAAAACATCCAAATCCAAGGCAATAATGAAAGGATTACATTTATCCTTATATTTGCAACCACAATGTAATTCTGAGATGATTTAGTGATAGCATTAGAAAATTTCACAAGATGGAGATGTGATATCATTAAGGTAGCTAATATAAAAGAAATGGCATTTTCATTTCCTTAAGTAGAATATTAGTATTTCTCAGCCTTGTAAATGAAGCATAACTGAAGGTTTCAACCATGCTTATACATGTACACCCTACAAAATGGTCCCAACCTGCAGTGTTTCACAATACTTCAAAAGAGCCATCATTTAAATTGATATAGATAGACCCTCTATAGGCCCAATCACACCTCCTTCGCATAGTTCAATGCTTTTTCAATTGTAATTACCAAAAAAATTTGTTTCGGTCTGATAAAGTACCTAGTCCTTAGACACACAGTCTATGTCTCCAGGCACATCCTGCCTATATACACTGCTTATAGTTTCCTTTCTGCTAACACAGCCTTCAACTTAGAGATATACAAAAATCTACTTCGTCTTAATTGGTAGACAATGGGTAGTCTTCCCAGGGATCTTTTAGACCCCAGGCTCATAAAAAACAGCTGCTGGGAGAATACTGAAGGGGAAGGCAATTAAGTATCATATATCCCTTACTCTTTCCCCCTACACAGTCAGAGAAAAAAATGGATATTAGCTTCTCCCCCAAATGCTATGTGCAATAAACAGTTTGTTGCTGTTTGTTTCAACTGTGTCCAATTCTTCATGACACCATTTAGGGTTTTCTTGGCAAAGATACTAATGTGGTTTGCCTTTTCCTTCTCCAAAATCTCATTTTTACAGTTGAGGAAACTGAGTCAAACAGGGTTTAGTTGGTTGATTTGTCCATTTGTCTAGTTATGTGTCTGAGGCTAAATGTGAACGTAGGTCTTACAGGCCCTGAGCTCAATCTACTGTGCCACCTTGCTGCTCCAATAAACACTGTACTTTCTGCGAAAGCAAAACCATGGCCATTCTTAGGATACAGACAGGAACATTACTCAATTTAATTAACACTAGCAACCCCTGTGAGAAGAAAATTCCTTTACTAATGTAGGTCAGCACCTTCTCTTCAATGTATAGCCTTAGAAAGTTGCCAAGGGCTAACTTGCCCAATGTCATAGAGCCATAGCCACACATAGCGTGTGTCAAAAGAACTAGAATGCAATATTTTAAAATAAGGTAATAAGTTCTCTCTCATTTTCCTAGAAGCTAGGAAACAATAAAATTATTTGTCACTTTATGTTTTTAGATACTTCTTGTTAGGAAATTTTTTGAACTTAAATTTACCATTTTGCAATTTCTGCACATTATTCCTATTCTACATATTGTGTATGTAGAAGAAGAATATCTACCCTTTTATATGACAGCCCTTTTTCAAATATTTCAAGACTACTACCCCATTTTGTTCTTCACCTTCTTGCTCCCTACCCTCTCATAGGCTTCTCCAGTTTAAACATCCTAAATTCATCTACCCATCTGTATATACAGAAGTTCAATGCCCTTCATCTGGTTATGGCCACTCTGAAGAATCCCGTTTCACTAAGGTTCTTTCTACAATGCGGTACCTAGAACTGAATATGGTTATTATAGACATAATACTAGGAGTGGGGAAGCTGTGGCCTTGAGGCCAAATGTGGCCCTCTAGGTCTTCCAGTATGGCCCTTTGAATCCAAACTTACAGAACAAATCCTTTCATTAAGGGCATTTGTTCTATGAACTTTGGATTCAGTCAAAAAGCTGCACTGGAGGACCTAAAGGGCCACATATGACCTTGAGAACACAGCTTCCCCATCCCTGAAAGCAGACTGCAGGGGAATAATCCTTTCCTAAGTCTTGCACATTATTATATTTCTCTCAGCACGGCTTGTCCCAATAAACTTCTTTCATGTCATACTTCTGATTCATTTTGAGCTTAGATCTTTTTCAAAATTGCTCTCTGGTCATATGTCCTTCGATTATGCTTATGTTAAAAAACTAAGCTTCATTAGTATAAGTTATTTATTCCTATTAAATGTTAATTTTTTAGATCTGAGATTAGTTAAGTTTTTTTTTAAATCTAGGTAAACTACATTTACCACATTCCCCTGATCTACCAATCTGATAACACCGTCAATAAGAAAATGAGATTATTACAGTGAGTAGAGCGCCGGCCCTGGAGTCAGAAGGACCTGAGTTTGGATCCAGCCTCAGACACTTAACACACACAAAAACAAAAAACCTAGCCGTGTGACCTTGGGCAAGTCACTTAACCCCAATAGCCCTCCAAAAAGCAAAAAAAAAAAAAGAAAAGAAAAGAAAAGAAAATGAGATTAGATCAGCATGACCTTTGGGTTGAGGGCATCCAGGCTCTTTATGATCCCTACTTCATTTTCTAGATGTTAATTAATCATCACTTTAATATTATATAATAGATTAAATATGAAGGGATGATATCTAAAAAATAAAATTAAGTGGTGAGAGGGAGGAATGTATTAGGAGGAGAAAGGGAGAGACAGAATGGGCTAAATTATCTCACATAAAAGAGGCAAGAAAAAGGTTTCACAATGGAGGGGAAGAGGAGGGAGGTGAGAGGGAATGAGTGAACCTTACTGTCATCAAATTTGGCTTAAAGAAGCAATAACATACACACTCAACTGGTTATCTTACTCTACAGGAAAGTAAGGGGAAGGGGATAAAAGGAGGGCTTATTAGAAGGAAGGGCAGACTGGGGGAGAGGTAGTCAGAAGCAAACACTTTTGAAAAGGGACAGGGCAAAGCAGAAAATAGAATAAGTGAGGGGGTGGGATAGGATGGAGGGAAATATAGACTTTCACAACATGACTATTATGGAAGTGTTTTGCATAACACGTGTATAAGCTACATTTAACTGTTTGCCTTTTCAATGAGGGATGGAAGAAGGGAGAGAATTTGGAATTCAAAGTTTTAAAAGCAAATGTTAAAAATTGTTTTTACATTCAACTGGGTAATAAGATATACAGGCAATAGGGTATAGAAATCTATCTTGCCCTACAAGAAAGTAAGGGGGAAGAGGATTGGCGGTGTGTGTGAGATAGAAGGGAGAGTAAGTAGACTGGGGGAAGGGGTAATTAGAATGCATGGCATCTCTGGGGGAGAGATGGGAAGAAAATTTAGAACTCAAAATCTTGTGGAAATAAATGTTGAAAGTTAAAAATAAATGAATGAATTAAAAAATTTTACATAGCAGAAATTTTTGAGGAATTACTTAAACACACTGTCCAGGTCAAGACATGTGTCCTTCTCTAATCCTTTGGCACTTCTCCCTTTCTCTACCATCTTTCAAAAATCATGCATATACACCATTTTCTTAAATACATTCTAAATGGATACATGACCTTAACCTTAATGATCAGACTACCAAAAAAAAAAAGTTGAAAGAGAAGCAGCTCATATGCCTCTCACTGCTATGGCTATGGGTAGGAAACGCATTTTTAACCAATCAAGAGATAGAGGTAATTATAAAAGATAAAATAGCTTTGGTTTTCGTTTTAAAAGCTTCTGCATAGACAAAATTAACGAACCTTAGAAGGAAAGTGGGCAAATGGGGGGAAAAAAAACCTTTTGTCAAATTTCTCTGATAAGGCTTTGGTATCTAAGTTATATAAACTACCTATACACACATGCACATATATGACTAACATCCAATCCCCAATAATCAAAGGATATGGACAAAACAGTTCTCAAAAGAACTGTATGAAAAAAATGTTAAAATGTTCAAACAACCCTGAGGTTTCACCTAACACCTGAAAACTGGCAACGGTGACCAAAAAAAAAAAAAAAAAAAAGGAGGCAACACTCAAATACCAGAGGAATTGTGGAATGATAGGTACACAAATAGGGTCTTGGTGGAGCTGTGAGATGGTACAAACCACTCTAGAAAGGAATCTGGAAATATGCAAATAAAGGGAATAACACCCTTTGAACCAGAGAGTCATTTTCTCATACCTTGAAGGAAGTTGTCAATAACAAGAAAGATGCCATATATGTCTAAATATTTATAGAACTTTATGTGACAGCAAAGAATTAGGGGGGAAAGTAAGACATGATGTTCGCAATGAATACAGAAAACCATGTAAAGATCTATATGAACTAATGCTGAGTGAAGTGAGCAAAACTAAGAAAATATGCACAATAACTACAATGTAAATGCAAAGAACCACACTCAAAAAGAGCAAAAGTGAATGTAAAAAAATAATAAAGATCAAGCATGACTTGAAAGAAGAGAAAGGAGAAGACATCCCCCAAACCACCAGTTTGTGGAGGTGGGAGGTCCACAGGTATACAATGAACATGTTTTTTACTTTTTCCAATGTATAAATTGCACTGATTATTTTTCCTCTTAAAAAAATACTACTTGTTATATGAAATGACTCTCTGGAGGGAGGAGGGGTAAGGATACTGGGGATAATTAAGATGATGTAAGAAACAGAAGACATCAATAAAAACTTATTTTTAGGGGCGGCTAGGTGGCGCAGTGAATAGAGCGCCGGCCCTGGAATCAGAAGGCCCTGAGTTTGGAGCCGGCCTCTGACACTTAATCCACACGAACAAAAAAAAAAAACCTAGCCGTGTAACCTTGGGCAAGTTACTTAACCCCAATTGCCCTAAAGGGGCGGCTAGGTGGCGCAGTGAGTAAGAGCGCCGGCCTCGGAGTTGGGATGACCTGAGATCAGATCCGGCCTCAGAAAATGAGCACCCACGCATAAAAACTTATTTTTAAAATAATACTTAGAAAATCTGAGGTAGGATTTTGGCATGATGGGGGAGTAAGTCAGAAAATTCCAAGCTCTCAAGATTTTTCCCCACTAAAGAGATGAAATAGTGCCTCACAGCAAATATAGAATGCTAAAATGAATAAGAGTAGATGTAGAACAGGTGTCTTCCTAGGACAGAGGTTCCCAAGCTTCTTTGGCTTACTGCCCCCTTTTCAAGAAGAAATTACTCAGCAAAATAGGTAAGGTTAACCCTTATTTTTATTTAATGCCCCCCAATTGCATTCAAGGATACTAACACCCCCCCCAGGATGGTTCTAGAACCCCCCCCCCCCAGGAAGTATTGCCCATTTTGGGAACCAGGACCTGGGACAATCAGAGATCTGGAAAAAAAAAAAAATCCCACGACATGGTTTGGTTCCTGTGAAGAGTAAATACATCCAGGCTAGGTCCTAAAATCCAGTTAAACAGCAAGCCCTGGGATCAGCTAAATTGGGAGGTTACTTCAGCCCTAGCCTGGGCCAGTGAGGGAAGTTGGGCACCTAAGGCATGGATGATTGAAGGAACCTCTGCTGACAAGGAATGCCAGTCCTAGCTGTACTGTGAAGATGCAGCTGGGGTGAGAAGGAACCAAGACATACCCAGTGAATGCAGAAGCAATGGGGCAGGACAATGCTGGCTATAGGTATTTACAGGAGGCTGGAGATCTAAGTTTAGGTTCCAGGAAAGAGGGGGAGAACTGAATGAGGATCTGAGGTCAGAAGCATCACACCCCTGCCCTCTCCGCCCCACCGCCCAAGATTAGAGATGTTTACAAAAACTAAACTATTACTAACAAAAAAAAAAAAAAATGCAGAGGCAAAGGAGAAAGAATCCAACCACTGAGAGTTACTATGGGAATAGAAAAGATGGAGGCTCAGGGGGCAGCTAAGTGGCGCAGTGAATAGAGCACCAGCCCTGGAGTCAGGAGGACCTGAGTTCAAATGTGGCCTCAGACACTTAGAACAAAAAATTAGCCGTGTGACCTTGGGCAAGTCACTTACCCCAATTGCCCTCAAAAAAAAAAAAAGAAAGAAAAGAAAAGATGGAGGTTCGTCTTCAGAGGAGGATATTCAAGCAAAGAAACCCTCTTCTATTTCAAAGAGTAATGTCAAATGGTCACCTGCCCCAAAAGAATTCACAGCACTTAAAAAAAAGACTTTAAAAATCAAATGAGGTTTGAAAAAAAACTTACATAAAAGGAACAACCTAAGACAAAAAAGGAGATTAGGAAAAGAAAATCAACCAATTATAAAGAGATCCAGAATATTAAGGAAGAAAGTTACTCCTTGAAAATCAGAATTGGGCAAGGGGAAGTCAGTGAAGTCATAAGAGATAAAGAAATAATAAAATAAAATATAAAGAATGAAAAAATAGAAAAAAACGTGAAACATCTCATAAGATAAAAACTAATCTGGAGAACAGGCCAAGAAGAGAAAACATAAGAACAATCAGACTACCTGAAAGCTACAATAAAACAAAAACTTGATACAATAATAGAAGACATAATTAAAGAAAATTGTCCTGAAGCATTAGAATGAGAGAACATAGAAATCAAAAAAATCCACTGATCATCATCTGAAAGAGATCCTATGAGGGAAACCCACAGGAATATTATAGTCAAATTCTGAAAACCGCAGATCAAGGAAAAAAAATATTATGAGCAACAGGAAAAAAAAACAATTTAAATATGGCAGTGCCACAATTAGAACTACACAAGACCTAGCAGTGGCAACACTAAAAGCAGAACTTGGAACATTACATATTGAAGAGCAAAAGAACTGGATTTCCAAATGAAAAGCAAAGCTAAGCGTAATCCTGAATTTTAAAAAATGGGCATTTAATGAACTGTTAGTCTTTCAGGACTTTGTTAAAAAACCTCAACAAAACAAAAACCTGAACTTAATATCTGACATACAAAAGCCAAGAGAAATACAAGGTACATACCAAAGACTAATTACAAGGGACTCAATAAGGACAGACTGTTTATCTTTTTTTTTCTTTTTTTTAAGCAATTGGGGTTAAGTAACTTGCTCAAGGTTACACGGCTAGTCGTTATTTATGTGTGGGTGCTCATTTTCTGAGGCCGGATTTGATCTCGGGTCATCCCAACTCCGAGGCCAGCGCTCTTACTCACTGCGCCACCTAGCCACCCAGCCACCCCTTTTAGGGCAATTGGGGTTAAGTAACTTGCCCAAGGTCACAAGGCTAGGTTTTTGTTTGTGTGGGTTAAGTGTCTGAGGCCGGCTCCGAACTCAGGTCCTTCTGACTCCAGGGCCAGCGCTCTACTCACTGCGCCACCTAGTTGCCCCGACTGTTTATCTTTTATATACATAAAATATATGTCTAAGATTATTATCAGTAATTGGGTAGTTTGTAAGAAAGATTGGGGTAGACCTGAGACTTTAAATAGTAAAACTGTTTAGTAATAGCTAAAAAGAGTAATTATTTTATACAAATGAGGTACAAGAGGAATAACCAACACATTAGATGGGGGAGGAAGACTGTTAGTTCTGGAAACCACTGTCAGGAACTTTCATCAAAAACTGTTTCAAGAGGAAATATGTATATATCCAGAAAAATATAAAAGTCTTCTAAATTCAGGAAAAAATGCCAAGGTGACAGGGAATAGGGAGAGGATAAGGGAATCTCTGAAGTGGAGGGTGAAGGAATAGGTTAAGGAGGGGTATAGAAGAGTGTTCAGATGAATGGGAGGATAAGGGAGGGATCTTCAGAGGAGAGGGTGAGGAAATGGGACAGAGGGAGGTGGGGTAGAGAAGGATGTTTAGATTTATGGGAATGGGAAGATAAGGATCCTGGGCTGGGAGGTAGGTTAAATAGGAGGGAGGCAAGGTAGCGGATAAAAGTAAAGTGGAAGAGTTAGGAAAGATAGGAAATAAAAGATATGCACAAAAACAAAGATCACAGGCAGAATTTGTTAGGGAAATGTGTTTATATGTACATGTATATATCTATATATGTCTGTGCTTAATTATAGCCTGGGGGAGAGAAAGGGGAAAAAAGGAACAAAGTAAAAAGTGCACAGCAGAGAACAGAAGAAAACTTACAAGGAAGCAAAGAAAATTTGGACAGTTCACAGCACAACACGTAGGATTTTTTATATAGGTTTTCTTGACACAGAAATTTATTGCTATATGTTTTGAATCCTCTCGTGTTCTGCTATGCACATGACATGCTTTTATTCTTATTTTGTATTTAAGTTTAAATGTTTCTTTTTCTTACTGTGTTATCTATGTTTTAGTAATAAAAAAGAAAAAAGGTTAAAAAAGGATAATTGATAATAGCTTATCAATCACATCAGTCAATTCTTTTATGAGGGTGCAAATCCAGTGGCTTGAGAGACTTCTAAGATATCCTGACCAACAGATAAAAGAACTATACATTCTCTCATCCTCATCATCTCTCAAATTTCACCAAAACAGAAATTATACAATAAAGATAAAGCAACTTCAGTTCTCTTCATTGTCTAGCTCTAGACCTGTGGCCTTCTAGGTCCTTGAGGGCCTTTGGACTGAGTCTAAGTTTTACAGCACAAATCCTTTTATTTAAGGGAATTTGTTCTGTGGAGTTTGGATTCAGTTAAAGGGCTGCACCCCCCCGAGCCTCAGAGATCCAAACAACAGAAACCATCTTAAGCTACGACAACACCTGCATGGCAGTGCTCTGAATGTTAGGAAAAGAAGAATGTGACAGGACACTCTGAAAGTGTGCTGGGTGGAGATGGAGAGACAGGGCTGCTGAAGTCTCCTCTAAACTTAAGGGAAGGAGTTCAACATCCAGCTCAGGCCATTTCTATCCCTCTGACAGTGACTTGGGAACAACCTAGGCTAGAGAAGTGTGGTAAAAGGCATTGGGATCCGGTCCCCATGGAAATTATCATCAGAGGGGAGGGAGTCAGAAAGTATTAGGGGAAACCAGGGTGGGAGGGGGAGACTGAAATCACCAAAGATATCAGGAAAAAAATCTCAAAAGACCTTTGGTATAAGCATATTAATCAACAGGAAAAAAATAAAGAGGTCTACAGACACTGGACAGGGTCAGCACAGGAGCACGTGGCACACAAAACAAGTCCAATGCACAGGGAGAGGGTGCACATCAGCACAAAAGGAGGTGCCAAACCCACAGTGGGGCTCTCCCAGACCTAGGATGATGCACTACAATAGAGACAAATGCCAAATGAAAACTTTGTAACTCACTACCCAGTTCCACATCACAGATCCAGAGAAGAGTGAGAAGGAGAACTGAACACAGCAGTGGTATTGCCAGGTAAAAAGGACATGGATGGAAGTCAGAGAAAGGAGGATTTTGGAAATCGGCGGCAGCAGCGATGTGACTCAGATCCCAACCTTCAGAGCAGTGTCTCAATACCAGCATCTAGCCTAGTCTGAAGAACAACCAAGGCAGGAATCCAAAGCCAAAAACGAGCCTAAAATTCTATGTTGCTGAACTAATAGAAATTTCCAATTAGCTGATAGGGACTGGGGTCTAGCAGCAGTCTACTATTTTTGGGGGTAGGGGAAGCAGTTAAGGTTAAGTGACTTGCCCAGTGTCACACAGCTAGTATCAAGTTTCTGAGGCTGGATTTGAACTCAGGTCCTGCTGACTCCAGGGCCACTGTTCTATTTGTTGTGCCACCTAAGTTGCCTCTGCAACATTTTATTCTTTCTCAGGAATAAGTGAGCAAAAATCAGACCTTGCATTGGATAAGACCCCTTTTGGAGTACTGAAAATTCCCAAGTCCCCAGCTTATCCTTAAGATCCTGGAATAACACAACATTCAATATCCCAAGAAAGCAGCAAGAGGGTCAGCCTAGATCTTTCCTTCAAAAATGTGACAGAGGCCAACTCTAATATCCTGAAGTCAGGAAGTAAGCTGGAAGAACAGACAAACAAAAAATAACCCCAACATAATGAGCTATCATAGTAGCAGGGATACTCAAGACAAAAAGAAAAGAATTACTCCAAAACATCTACAAACAAAACATCATAGAAAAACACAGCTGAGGCACAAATTCAACTAGACTTACTGCAAGATAAAGCAAGTATTTTTTGTTGTTGTTTTTTTTAAGTTTAAAGACTCTTGAAAATGTAAAGTATCTCATGATAAAAACACTAACCTGAGAAATAGATTGAGGAAAAAATAAAGAACCATGCAACTATTTGAACACCATGACCAAAAGAGAACTCAGATGCATCTTTCTGTTCCAAGAAATCTTAAAAACAGTAACAAGACTGCCCAGGTCTTTTAGAACTAAAGGGCAAAGTGGAAACAGAAACAACCCACCAGGCATCTCATGAAAGAAATTCCAAAATGAAGACTCCTAACAATAGCACAGCCAAAATCTAGAGTTACCAGGTCAAAGAATAGCATAAGCAGTCAGAAAGAAGAAATTCAAGTACTGATGCGCTATCATCAGACTCACATGATTTAGCAGCCACCATTATAAAGGAACAGAGAACTCAGAATACGATATTATAGATGGCAAAGGATTTGAGTTTACAGCCAAGAATGACTCCCCAAAATTAGTATAATAGTACAGAAGAAAATTTATCTTTAACAAAACAAAGGACTTCCAAACATGCCTGATGAAAAGAGAACGTCAGAGAAATTCAAGTTCAAACCCAGAAGTCAAGAGAAGGATAAGAAGGTAAACATAAATGAACAACGATACAGGGCTAAACAAAGATAAAACTGTTCATATCAAATATGGGGAGATGAAAAAACAAACAAACAAAAAGGGCCAAATAGTGGCACAGTAAATACAGAACTGGCCCTAGTCAGGAGGACCAGAGTTCAAACTGGGCCTCAGACACCTGACACTTAGTAGCTGTGCGACTTTGGGCAAGTCACTTATAACTCCAATTTCCTTGCCTTCCTACCCTCCAAAAAACAAATATGGGGAAATGATATATATGTCCTCTCTGAACCTTATTATCATCAGGGTTCACAGAGGGAGTCCAACTGGATAAGGCCTAGGAGTGCTTCAGTTATGCTTTTGTAATTTTAAATTTGGGGGGGGGCTCTTTTGGAGGGGGGAAGGTAGGGCAATTGGGGTTAAGTGACTTGGCCAAGATCACACAGCTAGTTTTTGTGTTACGTGTCTGAGACCACATTTGAACTCAGGTCCTCCTGACTCCAGGGCCAGTGCTCTATTAACTGCGCCACTTAGCCACCCCCTGCTTTTGTAATTTTAAGAAAAGAAGGGGAAGATGAATACATTGGTGGGGGAGGGAAAGGAATATTAGGGGAAATTCTCATATATTTGGGGTACACAAGTAGATAGACAGCTACATAAATAAGGAGGAAAAGGTAGGGAAGAGTGGCTGACACTTGAACCTCACTCTCATGTGAACCTTTCCAAAGGAGGATAAACACAGAGTTGGCTATAAAAATTCATTTCACTCAATAGGAAAATTGGGGGGGAGGGGAGGGAAAGAAGTTAAGGGGAGAGATAATAGAGTATGTACAAGAATATTTATAGCTCTTTAAGTGGGAAAGAATGGGTATCTGCTGGATGCCCATAAACTGGCTAACTGAAAAGCTGCAGCATATCTGTGATGGAATACTAATGTCTTTAACTCTAATCACTGTAATGATCAACCAAGATTCCAGAGGACTAATGATGAAACATGCTACCCATCTCCTGAAAGAGGCATGAATGACTCAGGATGCAAAATGAGACAAACTTTTTTTGGGACATTGCCAATACGGAAAGTTGTTTTAACCATATGTGTTTGTAACGTTTTTTTTTTCCTCCACATTTTCAACGGAGATGAGGAGCTTGGGGAGGTGAAAAAGTGGATCTTGGCTGGTTAAAACATAAATATTTTTTAAAAAAACAAAGCAAAGTGGGGGGGGGGGGCTGGAGCCAAGATGGCAGAAAGGAAGCAGTAACTTCTCTAAGCTCCTCCATGAATCCTGTCACTAAACCTTAAAAAGTGAATCTGAATGGAGTGACAAAATCCACTTGGAGACGGAGAGTGGCAGAATCCAGCCTAGGAGAGTGCCCAGTGGGTCGGGCCAGGGTGAGCGCAGAGCATGTGGGGTACCACATCTCTCCAGTCAGATTGGCTAAGATGACAGAACAGGAAAATTACAAATGCTGGAGAGGATGTGGGCAAATTGGAACACTAATGCATTGCTGGTGGAGTTGTGAACTTATCCAACCATTCTAGAGAGCAATCTGGAACTATGCCCAAAGGGCTATAAATAATTTCATACCCTTTGACCCAGCAATACCACTTCTAGGGTTATATCCCAAAGAGATCATAGAAGAGGGAGGAAGACCCATATGTACAAAAATATTTATAGCAGCTCTTTTCGTGGTTGCAAAGAATTGGAAATTAAAGGGGTACCCATCAATTGCGGAATGGCTAAACAAGTTGTGGTATATGCATGTAATGGAATATTATTGTGCTATAAGAAATGAGGAGGAGCCAGTTTTCATATTTACCTGGAGAGGATTATAGAAACTGATGCTGAGTGAGAAGAGTAGAACCAGGAGAAATTTGTATACAATCACAGACACAACATATGTGTGATGACCAATTATGACAGACTGGACTCTTGTCAGCAATGCAGTGATATAAGTCAATCCCAAAAGACTCATGAAGGAGAGACATGCCTACATCCAGAGAAATAACTAGAAAGAACTGAGCCTGAATCCTGATGGAAGCAAACTAATTGATCCTTTTCTTTTCATTGCTTGGTTTTATTTCTTCTTTACCATTTTTCATCCCATCTAGTACAATATGCCTTTGTAACCTGACTAATGTCTAATGTGAAAGTATTTGCAGATCCTATACTGGACTATATGCCATCGTGGGGGGTGGGGGGAGGGAGAGAAGGGAAATTTGAAACTCAAGGAACTATGGAATTGAATCTTGTAAACTAAAAATAAACAAATAATAAAAAGCAAATATACTATAATAAGGTGTATATAATGTGGTACTGAAAAAGGGAGAGAAATTAAGAATTTTTTTTGTTTTTTTTTGGAGGACAATTGGGGTTAAGTGATTTATTTGCCCAAGGTCACATGGCAAGTTTTTGGTGTTAAGTATCTGAGGCTGGATTTGAACTCAGGTCCTCTTGACTTCAGGGCCAGTGCCCTCTCTATTCAATGCACCACCAGCCACCCCGAGAAATTAAGAATTGTAAGAAATTTCACCATCTGCACAGTAAAAATAATTGAAAGAAGAGAAAATTTTGAGTCTATAATAGCAAATCTCACCAAAGAAATAAAAGGGAATAACAAGAAATACAAATCAAAGTGAAGGGCAATCTAGAAGAAAAGAAAGCGCCACTAAAAGAAAATAAGTTCTCTATTTAAGCAAAATGTATCTATCTCAAAGACAGAACCCATAGAGACCACCTAAGGATCATAGGTTTTGAGACATAAGAAAACTACCCAGAATTTCTGAAAACAGAGAAGAAAATACCAAAAGGAAAAAAATAAAGAATGCAGAGATCACCTCCAGGAAAAAAACAAAAACAAGGCTGCAGACCAGTGGTGGCTAAATTTAATAATTCAATTCAGAAATAAGAAATTCTCCAAGTGACTCAGCCTAGTCACTTGAACTTGTCAAGAACAGGAAGATGCTCTCTTATGCTGGGCGCCAATTTCCTTTTGTTTTCTCTCCTTTCTAGGCCACAGGCAAAGAAAAGGTTAAGAACTCAACAGTTCTCCAGGGTGGCTAAGTGGCACAGTGAATAGAGCACCAGCCCTGGAGTCAGGAGGACATGAGTTCAAATGTGGCCTTAGACACTTAACACAAAAACTATCCATGTGACCCTGGGCAGGTCACTTAACCCCAACTGCCCTCCAAAAATGCAAAAAAATTAAACAGTTCTGCCCTTTTTTGTGTTATTATAGTCCTAGTCATCTTTTAACAGTAGTCCCATCCTCCTCTTTACTCTATGTAAGGAAAAAAAATCCTTTTATATACATAGTCCTTAGCTTTTTCAAATGGCATAAGCTCATTTGAGGTATTAGTGCTTCTATTCTTATAAAATAGTTTGATTCCATCTTTTGTGTCTCTTTAAAAATATAGCCACATTAGTCTCTTTTGATAATTGCCCAGTTTTCCTCATCAAAATTGTTTCACTTGTCCTCAAATCAACATTTTTTCTTGAAAGCTTCTCATCCCTTCTAGATTCAATTTCCCTGTAGAATTTTAGGACAGAGGACACCACCTTTTTTGTTGAACTCTTTGAAATCTATCTTAAAATGTGGCTTTCCTATCCTCTATTTGTAAATTCTAAGTTGGAAGAGTTTTATTTCTTCCCAATATTTCTACTTTTTCTATTTTAGCATAGAAAATTCAACCAAGGACAGAAATTTCCTTTGCTGGCTCTTCCACTTCCTAAAAGTTGAAAACCATTAAGGAAATTAAAAAAACTATTTTGGTCAGATAGAGCCCCAGCAGGTGCCTAATTTAGAGTACCCCATTATTACCATATCATGCCATTGACAAATTAGTGACATCTCACAAAGTCCTATTTTTCCTTTCTGCCCAGGTGATCTGCAGTAAGCAAGGCTATCTCTTCTGCCCCCCACTATCTTCATCCAAATTTTTCTACCATGTTTCCCCCTCTAGTTCCTAAATTTGAAAGAAGAGAAAAATTTGAATCTATAATTGCATATTCTTAGTATAGTATATTCTTAATATACTTTGGCCCACTCCCACCCTTTTGCCTATCTCACTTCTAGAGTCCAGAGTTCAGTCATGGGTCCCATCCCACAAAGTTCAAATGTCTTATTACATTAGGATCTTTATGTCACCTTGCCTATTATGTATGGATATGTATATAGATACAGTTTTCTCCCTCTCCTCTTTTCAATTAAAAAAACCCTTCTGATCAAAAGTAGCATGCAGCATTGAAGACAGAGGGATGGACTTAGAGCCAGCACGATCTGGGTTTGCCACTTCATATACATGATAGGGGATTAACCTGAGGCAAGTCACTTTGCTTCTCTGATTCTCAGTTTCTTCACCTTTAAAATGGAGTTACCAACAACAGCAACTTGACGGGACTGTTATGAAGATCAAATTAGATACTACAGTTACAGCACTTTGCAAAAATTAAAGAATTATATAAATGAGAGCTTTTATTACTACTATTTATATAAAAAAGCTATACGCAAATACATCCTTGTTAGGTGCACTCAATCCCTGGCATTATTCATCTCTTTTAGATTGTGCTCCAGAAATTCAAATCCAGGATTTTATCATTTTTTCAACTTGTTTACTCCTCAAGTCTGTTTCTCTTAGGCACCCCTTAGCTTCACACTAAAGATCATATAGAAAACACTTAGTCTGTCATTCAAGTCCTTTACAACTTGGCCCTTTCCTACCTTATCTTTTATTTACATACCACCTGTGCCTCAAGTCTTCTGTTTCTTAAGATATAATAATCTTCAGAAAGTTTTCTATATTCCTTCTCATTTTATCATTTGAGCTCAATTTGACAATTGTAGGGTCATCAGAGAACAGAGCGTCCTCCTAATTTCTCAATTTACTTAATTTACAAAGCTTATTCCTCCATTCCAATTTAGCTACATACAGAGATGGCCACACCCTTGATTTTGTCACTTCCATGTTCATGGACTACCTCTTTAATTCATTTCTTATCCCATTCATCAAAGGTTCCAAACATTCTCCTTTCTCCTCAAGGCACTTACTCCAGCCCTGACCTTTGGAACTGAAGACCTTGACACACTTCAGCCTCCGCACCCCCCAATTTGCTGAATATACCTCTTTCTCCCCTCATCTCATCCCTAGTTGTCTTCCCTCTTCTCTAACCATCTTGCGGGAAGAAGTGGCCTTTCTCCCTGACATAGCAAACCCTTCAACATGTACTTAATTAATGCCCTTCCCATTTTTTCTAGCATAGTATCTCCTTTAAAATCCCCTATCATCTACAATCTTTCCCGATTTTCTCTTTCACTGATACCTACACATTTGTCTTGCCTATCCTTAAAAAAACATTTGATCTGTCCATTCTACTAGCTACCATACTGTATCTTTTCTCAGCTAACTTCCTCAAAACAAACTTCCATTTCTCCTGTCACTTATTTCTAAACTCTCTCCAATCTAGCTTCCACCTCATCTCAAACTGTATGTCTCACAGGCATCACAAACTCAACATATGTCAAATAGAATTCCTTACCTTTCCTCCCAAACCTATTTGTATCTCCCAAGCTTAGCATAGTGCTTACAAACAATAGGAGCTTAATAAATATTTACTGACTTTTACCTCTTCTTGACTTCACTATGGTTGTTGAGAGGACAGCCATTCTCCCAGTCACCTAGGCTCATGTTCCTAAGTATCAGCATCTACTTATACTCCACAATCAGTTGTTAAGTACTACTGTTTCTACCTTAGTAACATCTCTCACATGTGATCTTTTCCTCTACGGTAACTTTTGCATGATTATCCTGAAAGTACAAGTCCAGATATGTCCCACCTTCTCCCCTTCCCTGCTGCCTCCCCGTGCCAACCACCTCAAATTCTAGTGGCTATTGTACACCAAAAATCGTATAGAAAATGCTCAGTTTGGCATTCAAGTCCTTTCCTACCTTACTGCCTTTTATTCCCCTTCACACGCTTTACTCTGGCTATATGCTGTTCTTCAAAAATGATACACCATATCTCTTGGCTGGCCCCTATACCTGCAGTGATTTTTTCTTCTCACTTCAGTTAACTTGCTTGAAGAACTACCTAAAGTCTCACCTTCTCCAAAAGGCCTATCCTGGCCCCCCCCCCCCATGTCTAGAGCCTTTCCTCTGAGATCACCTCTAGTTTACAGTATAGATGCATGTATATACATGTCTTCATGTATGTATATACATATACACACAAATATATGCACTTGTGTATCTTGTACATACAATGTGAGCTCCTTGAGGGCTGAAACTGTGCTTTTGTCTTTGTATTGCTAGTACTTAGCCTAGAATAGCAAGTACTTAATGAATGAATGTCTACTGTTTTAAATTTACCTTTATATTCCCAGTAAACAGTGGTTTCTAGCACAGAGTAGGCCATTAACTGCTTTATGGATTCTTTTTTAAAAAATCAATTTATTCATCTTTTGTTTTTCTAATCACCTATATTTCCTACTTTATTCCTCTGCAATCTCCTCTAAAAGAACCATCTCTTACAATAAATTTTAAGAGGAAGAAAAATAAGTTTAGCAAAACTAATCAGCATTTTTAAAACATTTAATCTTATACTTAGTGTTCTATGACACCCATCATCCCTCACTTCTGCAAAAGGTATCTTCTCATGTGATTCTTCAGCAAAGCAGAGAAAGTTTAATGGTCTCTCTCAGAATGATGTAGCCAGTGCAATAGTTTCTATTTGATTGAATAGCCTTCACAAATTCTCTGGCTATCATAGTGGTTACTTTTCTGCATAGAACAAAAGGATTGCTGGGGAGCAGGGAGTTACTGGCTACCACAATTCATCTCTTATTCCTCTAAAACTTACTGGATGATCCTGATTCTGATAGCATCCGCCACTCTACATTATCATTCTTCAGAGCACAAGCAGTTGCTTCTTCCTCAAAAGGTCTGACTCTTTCTTCTTTGGGAGGGGCTTCACATCTATTACTTAGTTTCAAGTGTTCATTGGTCCTTGTAGTTTAAGTTTAATGTTATTTTTTCAATCAAAAATTTATTCTCTTCCTTCACTACCATCCCCATTGGAAATAAAAGAAAAAATAAAACCGTTCTAACAAATATGCACAGTCAAACAAAACAAATTTCCATACCGTGGCCATGTCCAAAAAGTATGCCTCAATCTGCACCCTGAATCTACCACTTTCTTAAGAACTGGGTAGTGGTCTTCCTTTAGTGGCCCTCTGGAATCATGGTTGGTCACTGAATTGATAGAGATCTTTTAAGTCTTTTGAAGTTGTTTATTTTTACAATGTTAATGTTATTGTATAAATTGTTTTCCTGGTTCTGCTCACTTCATTGTCACAAAAGTTTCCTCAAATTGTCCCTTTCATTATTTCTTACAATACAATATTATATTACATTCATATACCATGCATTGAGCTATTTCCCAACTGATGGTCACTCCTTGGTTTCCAGTTCTTTGCCAGTTCTTGGATTTCTTTGGGATCTAGAAGTGGTATTGGGTGAAAAGACATGAAAATTTTAATAACTTTTTAGGCAAGTTACAAACTGCTTTCCAAAATGACTAGACTAGGGGTGGGGAGCCTATGGCCTCAAGGCCACATGTGGCCCTTTGGGTTCTCAAGTGGGGCCTGTTGAATCCAAACTTCACAGAACAAATCCCCTTAATAAAAGGATTTGTTCTGTAAAATTTGGACTTAGCAAAAAGGCCACACCCAAGGACTTAGAAGGCCACATGTGGCCTCAAGACTGCAGGTTCCCCCACCCCTGGGCTAGACCAATCCACAGGCCTACTAACTATGCATTAATGTGCCTGCTTTTACTTCTGGCTATTGAGATTTAGTTTTTCCTTAAAAAAAAAACTGACTGTTCCAAGGTCTTCTGATAAAGATCTCATTTCCAAGCTATAAAAGGAGTTGATTCAAAGTTCTAATAAATGGTCAAACAGTACAGAGAAGAAATGCAAGCTAGCTATGTAATACAAATATTGATGTTCCATATCTATAAGAAAAAGGCTCCAAATAACTAATAATTAGAGAAATGAAAATTAAAACAACTCTGAGGCTCCATCTCATTCATCACATAGGTGAAGCTGACAAAAATGGAAAATGACAAATGTTAGAAGAGAGGAAGAAAAGCCTACACATTAAAGCAATATTGATGAGAATGGGTAGACAATGTGAAAAGCAACTTGGAATGAAGCTCCCCAAGTTGCAAAACTGCATTTGACTCACCAAAAGTCTATTAGGCTTGTAACCTAAGGAGATTGGAGAAAGAGGAAAAGGTCTGATATGTACAAAAATATTTACAACAGTTCCTTACCTGGTGGCAAAGAAATGGAAATTAAGGGGGTGCCCAATAGCTGGGGAAGGGTTAAACAAGTTATGGTCTGCTGAAGTTAATGGGATCTAACTGTGTGGTAAAATGAAGAGGTCTCAGAGAAGACTTGTGCACAGTGAAGTGAGAACTAGCAGAACAATTTATGCTCTAACAGCAACACTATAAAAATGAACGATTACCAAAAGGCTGATCGATGCAGTGATCAATCATAATTCCAGAGGACCAATGATGAAGAAGATTGCTACTCAGGTCTAGACAGAGAGTTAAAGGATTAATATGCAAAATGAAATACAATTTTCATCATAGCAACATTGGAGTTTGTTTTGCTTGACTATTACAATTTTGTTTTTCTTTTCTTCTCCAACCTCCCAAAGAGGCAGGAGGGGTACAGAGTAGGGAAGAAAATAGTTAGTAATTAAAGAGAATTTAAAATTTGAAAACTGATTGTTTATATCCTTTGATCATTTATCAACTGTAGACTGTCTCTTATTCTTATTAATTTGAATAGTCCCTTATGGTTTCACATATTTAGACCTGGAACCTCAAAGGTTATTTAGGTCAACCCCCTAGTTTTACAGATAAGGAACATCTGAGCCTTTGTGGTATATTTTTCTACCTTTAGTCTTCTGGCATCCATTAGGATTCATCCCTGCAAACTCCTAAGACTTTCTCTTCATAATGAAGCCCTTTAGTTTTTTAAGATGGATAATATTCTTCCTGATAATCTGGAGAGGAATTACTTGAGGCTTTCATTTCCAGAACACTGAATATACTTTACTTTGAGTACACATACCACGAACATGATAGAAAGATAAACACTGCACACTTTGTCTTAAATGGCTAATGCATTTATTGTTTACTATATATGCTTGGCACTGTGCTAAGTGCTTGCAATACAAAGATTATTCCTACTCTCAAGGAACTTAACATTCTAATAGGAAAGACATAATTAAGGGATGCTGGCAAAGAGGGATGAGGAGGAAGAAAGGTATTCCTGGAGGTGCCAGGCAAGAGGTGTGGGAGTAAGTTGGAAGTGGAGATTGAACAGCATGGCTGGGTTTTCTCATGATATGGCAGTTTCAGATAGAGATTCACCAATTACTGAGTCAGCTTCAGGGTCAAGTCATCCCCAGGTAATCAGGGAGCCAGGCAGCCAGGGTCGGAGTGAAGCAGACTGGCAGGTAGGTAGTACAAACTGGAGACTAACCCAGAAGTGAAGAGTCAATGGGACTTCTCATAATATGGGGGTAATGGGAAGGGATTCAATACATCATTGTGTAGATACTTATTGCTGGGTGGGGTTGGGGGGGCATATAAGTACAGAGGGTTATGAAACTACTATAAAACTCTTCTTGCTCTCCAAACCTACTGCAAGAGAGATGTTCAGTACTTTGCTGTTCTTGCTAGTAGATACCCTGGAAACCTACAAGAGTAAACTGCTTCTGGGGGAAGTTAATTCCAGATTTGTCACTCTCCTTATTAGCACCTTAGCAGTTCAACTTTCTCTTCTCTTACTAACCTCTTACCATATCTTGCCAATTTCCTTTTCTTCTTCCTTAATTTCTTCTCTTTAAGGACTTTCCATATATTTCAATAACAAGTAAGGCTTTAAACAGGGAGGCAAGTTTGACAAAGACATTTGCCCTTACCATGGAGAATAATTGGTACAAAGCTCAAATGAAAGAGGGACTTCCAATGAATACTTAGATTTTCCAGATACTCCTGGCTTTGTGAATAACACTACTGACAGCAGAGTTCCTGAAAGAAAATTATAGGGTCTGCTCACTGAAATCCTTGGCTACTGAAGAGAATTCACAGAAAAAAATTTGCACACAGGAAAAAACAGTGATGACAAATGGATATTTCTCAGGTGATAGCAAGTAGTTAAGAGGACAAGCCACTGAGTTAGTATGTTGGGTAATATAGGAAGACAATAATATGGTCAAGAAGTAAACAGGAATTAGAGAGTAGGTTGAGTTTTATTTTGAAAGTTGTGCAGCATTGTCCACATTTGGCTCCAAAAGTCACTTTGTTAGGATCATAGAATCTTAGTGTTAGGACTTTGGAAAAAATTTAATCGGATTCCCTCATTTTATGAATAAGGAAACTGACATTTAGAGGAGACAAACTACAAAAATCCGTAGTCACACATATGTCACAGCTGGGGTTTAAACTCAGGTGCTCTGATCCCAAATTCAGCACTCTTTCCACTGTCGTGATGCCCTGTCTGTTTAGTCACAAAGTATGAAAAGCAAAAGTTTTTAATAAAATCAAAATTTTAAATGACCCAAAATGGTAAGGGAAGACACATGGTGGGTGTAAGAAAGGTCACAACATATTGTCAATGATGACTCACAGGGAAAGACATAGCATAAAAGACCTGACTGAAAATGGAAGAGGCGCAGATGTTAGAAAGAGAGAGGGACTGAAGATGGAGAAAGTTAGAACACTGCCCCGATATCCATGAAATACAGTTAATTAAAGTAAACTGATCCTATGTGGAAGACTTCTAGGAAGACATGGACCAAAACGGTGCCTAACTATGAGGTATGGGTGAGTTGCAATTTGCACTGGTGGAGGCAGAACCCACAATGTTGAGTTCATGTATCCATGACAGTATCTCAACCTCAAACTAGATACTCCCATTACACACACCCATTTATCTTCTGGAAATTGAAATATGGTTCCCCAAAAGGGTCCTAGATACTTACCAACTGAAGATAAAAATCAGATGGATTATTTATATGACAAACCACAACGGACACATTGGACAATTCTTTCGGTAATACAGGTGGATGGTATCTTAAAGTTATATTCTGTTCAGGTGGAATATTGGGTGACTGTGACCTAAATCTAATTAAAAGAACAACCAAAAGATAAGTAAATTGTTAAGATTAAAAAATGTTTTCAAATTTCTACCTTGTTCCAGTGGTTCTCTCTAAAAGAAATTCATGAATATTTAAATGCTTAATTAGCTAAAAATAAGCTAATTCTCAACTTGTCAATTTTAAATGTTTAAAGCCCCTCTCTTCAATTCCTATTAAGAGATTTCAGTATTCTGAATTATAAAACAGCAGAGGTAAAAATAAAGTTTTTGTTTCTATAAAAAGAAAATTTTACAACCATGCATTTGGATACATTTATAGTTATCTACACACTAAATATAAAAAGAATTTCTAAGTGTTAGCTGAAGTAATCCCAATCTCTGCAATTTAGTGTCTTAAGTAAATCAGCCCTCATTTCAATAATCCCATTTGAGACCTTCTCTGGGACAACTGTATGTCTCTTCAGTTGTGACCTTAAACAAGGATGTCCCTAATCATGTTATTTATACTCTTCCAGGGGTGGGGAACCTCTGTTCTCGAGTCCACATATGGCCCCCCTAGGTCGTCAATCCAAACTTCACAGAACAAATCCCCTTAATAAAAAGATTTGTTCCATAAAATTTGGACTCAGTCAAAAGGCCACACCTAAGGACCTAGAAGGCCACATGTAGCCTTGAGGCCACAGGTTCTCCACCTCTGCTTCAGAGTATGAATAATACGAGTAGCACCTAGTATAGAGTCTACGCATTGCACATTTTAAGACTTACTTTAAAAATAATTAATTCTGATAGTAATTAGTTTAAATAAGCATATCCTGTTAGCAGTACATCTACAGTACATCTCATACATAGTTGAGGGGGGAGAGGAAGGAAAAAATCCAAGTGATGTATAACCAGGATCACATTGAAATATGTAAAAGGCGTTTATTGTCTTATAATTCTCAAGACTAGTGATTTAACTCAATAACTATGATCCCTGAAAATGTAGAATTTTGTAACAGATTATTGGATGCACTAAAGAAAAAATTATCTACATTTTAAATTTTTATCCAAATTTTGAATCATAATACACCAATTTAAATTTGGTTTCCCTATCACCTGTAGCTAATAAGCCAAATAAACTTTTGTACTCATGAAACGTGGCTATAGCAGCAGATGGTAGACAGTATGTTAGACCTATGTAGCAGTCTAGAGTTAATTGTGACGTCAATTCCTTGGTTTATGTGTATGATTTCTAAAGATGAAAAATGCTGTTCTTAAAACCCTAATCTTAAAAGAACAAGCTATCTTCTTGAATATGATACATACCTTGCTAATTCCATAAAAACTAATGCATCTCTAAGAGATACAGGCATATCACTGCTTATTTTATTTGCTGGAGGTTTCTTCAGATCTACAATAAGCACACCATCTTCTTCTCGAAAAACTTTCATCAGAACAGCTTTGTTGTTTACCATTTTTAAAAATTCCATTTTAGCTTCTTCTCCCCAGCCTTCATTCTATTGAATAAGTAAAAATCAAGTCAATTTAAGGATTACAATACTGTTATAACAACATATTCTCTGGAAATATATTGTGGTTTTCTTCCTCTACAGAATATAATCCTAAACAAAAGTATTAGTCAGATCACCAATTTAAGCATATACTGGGAAAAAAAGTGGCTGCTATAAGAAATCAAAAGACATTACAATGTGTTTCTTATATGCTGACTTCAGCCTATGCTAACAGAACTAACCATATCAAGTACTGTTTTAGCATCATGACATAGTGGAAGAAAGAAGATCTGGGATGGATATATTATGTATCATAGACAAGTCATTTTACCTCTCTAAGGGTCAATTTCAAAGATACTATTACTTGTCACAAGCAATGTGGATCAGTCACAGATGGAGCTGGGAAGACTTGGAACCAAACATTCTGACACCAGTTGTATATGACCAGACAAGTCACTTAATCATTCAGTAATCCAGGTAACTCTCTAGGACTAAAAATTATAAACGAGTTACACAAAAATTGCCAATCTAAATGTGAATTCCCCATGTGGGGCAAAGAGAAAGAGGCCATCTTTTGAAATGAAATACTACATCTTAGAAACTGACCTTCATTTTAGTTAAAATGAAAAGTCACATTTTGTCTCTTAGTTTCCTCACTAACTCAGCCCTTAATTCTAGGCTAATAAAATAGTCCCATTTCTAGCTATTAAGGAGAAGTCTGGGGATTAGGATGATCAAGAGGCCTCATTTCTTAATGGTATCACCCTGTGGCCACATGCATTTATGCCTGTCTTTAGTGTTTCTTTCTTAAAAAATATTTCTTTAAGGGGCGGCTAGGTGGCACAGTGAGTAGAGCGTCCGCCCTGGAGTCAGAAGGACCTGAGTTCGGATCCGGCCTCAGACACTTAATGCACACACAAACAAAAACCTAGCTGTGTGACCTTGGGCAAGTTACTTAACCCCAATTGCCCTCCAAATAAATATATATATACATATATATATATTTCTTTAATAAAATTTCTCCTGGACTAAAAGTCAACAAATATTTACGCTGCCTACTTCACTGGATTGTGAGGAAAATACTCTGTAAAACCAGAGTTTTACAAAAAAGGACTACTTAAATGTGAGCTGTTTTGTTATACAATTTATAGTAAAAGAAGTGTGAATTTAAATAAAAGATCTGAATATTCTATTTAAAAACTGATCAAAGGATAACTAACAAAGATTTATAGAGACTCTGTAATGAAACCCTAGTCCTCCAGACACACATATCTCTTTATTATCTACCATTTCCTCCATAAAACTATGTACGAATGAATAAAAATCATTGTGAGACAGCACTGTCATCAAGAACTTGGAGAGAAAGAATATTCATTTCCTTAGTTGGAAAGCAGAGGAATGGCAAGAGAAATTTCTAGAATGGGAGAAGTGAAGCAAGCTTGTATCACATGGCTTTGACACTGAGAGATAATGGTTAACTTTTAGATGAATAAGCATGTATAATCAACAATGTGATTCATAAGAGATTATATTTCAGACCAATGAATAAAACCCTAAGGTCAATATTCTTTGGTTGACTAAAACTTAATTCAATTTTATCATTTATTTGGGAAACATTTTATACTAATTTGAGTAAACAAAAGCAAAATTAGTGGAAATATTTTCGTTATGTAAACTGATTTTTTTTAAAAACTGACTATTGTATAATATGTAAAAGTCCTTTGTACACATTCCAGTTCTACTGCCAACTCTTCTAGAATAGACTGATTCATATGTAATATTTTAAAGTTCTCTTTTAACCTAAGAGAACCTATTCTTAATAGATACTAATTAACATTTGTTGATTTAATTACTCACCGAATTCTGTGGAACAATATCCTTTAATGAGCATGGCAATGCTAATGGATGGAGATCTCCTAGCAGTGCTTCAATATACGAATCAGGCTTTCTTATAACCATACATAGATCATTTACCACTAAATGTTGTAGAGCACTGTGTTCTGGTCTAACTATGTGGATATCACCAATCCTAGCAAAAGTTTAAGCAACATTGTTAGAAACAGCAATTCAATCCTGAACTTTTATCCATTTTCAAAGTTACCTATGTTTTAAAATTTAGGAGAATGACAGAGACATTGGTCCAACTTCCTTATTTTACAAATGAAGAATCTGATTATAATAGAAAGGAAGTGACTTGCCTGAGATCCCACAGGCAGCATGAGATGGAGGTGGGCTCTGAACCCAGGTTTTCTGACTTCAAATCTAGTGTCCTTTCCACTATACTATAGTGTCTTTCATTAATAAATAGGAATGACTTAGTCATTTGTTAAATTTCAATTTACTTATAAAAACTGAACAATAAAGTTACAATGTTGTATTTGCTGGTTGATCCATAAAAAGTCTGTGCGAGTGCCACATGTGGTTTCTCGCAGAAATAGTTTCTGCTCATTTTTAATTTAGGCAATTTACTACCCAAATGAGAGATGAATAATATATTTAACTTAATATTTTAATTTTAAAATTATACTGCCATTAGCCACAAATAATATTTTACACTGGAGAAGATTTAAAAAATTAAAACCATTTCCCTCAAGTTCCCCAACATTCTTTTTATCATGAATGATTTTTACTAATTTATTAAGAAATGAAGGGATGAGGCAGCTAGGTGTTGCAATGAATAGAGCACTGGCCCTGGAGTCAGGAGGACCCGAGTTTAAATTCGGCCTCAGACACTTGACACACTTACTAGCTTTGTGACCTTGGGCAAGTCACTTAACCCCAATTGCCTTGCCCCAAGGAAAGGAAAGGAAAAGATGGATGAGGAAAAAGCAAAATAAATTAGTTTTGGAATTGGGAGGTTCTTGATAAGCTATCACTACATATAAATCTCTCTCTTATTTTTTCCCCAATTCATTTAAGCAGGTCACAAAGCACAAACAAAAGGAATTATAAATATCATACCCTGAAACAGCTAAGATTTCAGAATTTCCAAAGTCTATCATGAAAACTTGCATCAGTGCAACATCACGGATTGCGTATTTGGTAGGAACACAGGGCTTCCCTACATATTTATTTTCAACAGGAATTAACTCAGTGATAGTTCCACGGCACCACATTCCATTTTCTATACTGTTGACAAATATCTTTGCACCTAGAGATGAAAAAATGTATCAAACTTTTAAGGACAAAATGAAAAAAAATTGTAAGTGCAAAAACCCTTTTCATATCAAGTGAATTAACTTTGACACAGATTTAGAGATGCATTTGTTCATTTAAGTTTTTATATGAGTATTTCAGGAGTCACCAAAAAAAGTACAAGATATGGTTTCTGGACTTAGACTTTGGAATCTGGTTGTAGAAATGAGAAAATTACACCAAACGGTTAAAACAACAATGCAAGGGAGTCACATGAAAAACTAAAAAGGAATGGCATGGATAGTAGATGATATAAGAATTAAGAGAAGAGTCTGAATGCAGAGCAAAGCAGACTATTTTCTTTTTTGTTTTGTTTTCTTTCTCATGGTTTCTCCCATTTGCTATAATTCTTCTATACAATATGACTAACATGAAAACAGAAATGTTTAAAACTATATGTATAGAGCCTATAATATCAGATTACATGTTGTCTTGCGGGGGGAGAAAATTTAAAACTTACAGAAGTGAATGTTGAAAACTAAAAATAAATGAATTTTTAAAAATTAAAAAAAGAAAATAAGAATTAAGAGAAGATTGAAATCACTGGAAATTGGTCAGGGAATAGTTTTGATACTTTATTTCATTGGCTTTCAGAACACCACTCTTTCTTGGATATTTTTCTATTCTTCTAACTACTCCCCCTCTGTTTCCCACAAACTCATTGTCGTCTTCCCTTTATTTAGATGATCCCTAAGGTTTATATCCGTCATCTCTCTAAAAATAAACCTCTCTGTCTTTCTTGATTCCCCAGTTATTAGTATTCTCCCTCTTCTCAAAGTAACTTATATTTAACTATTCAATTTAGCAAACATTTATTAGGGCTCTGTATTAGGTGCTAGGATACAAAATGAAACACTGTCACCAAGGAACTTACAGTCCTCTGTAAGCATTTATACTGAAGCTTCATGTATAAGATAATACAAAATTTCAAGTGATAGAGAGTATTAAAAATTAGTTATGGTAGCATGAAAAAAGGTACAAGACATGGCAGCTAAGCTGTGTTCCGATGGAAGATAGTTCTGTAAGGAAGGACTCAATCTATTCCAAGCAAGGGGGGGGGGGGGGAACCAACCACTTCTACAAAGGTGGAAGACAGAATCTTAAAAATATAATAACAGCTAGAAAACTAGTCAGCTGGGTCTGAGACACATATTGGCATGGTAGACAGAGAGCTAGCCTTGAAAAAAGAAAGATCCAGTATCAAGCCCTATCTCTAAATCATACTGTCTGTGTGACCATGAGCAAGTCAATAAACCTCTCACTGCTCCAGGAAGTTCTCTAAGACTAAGAGAAGATGATGACTTTCACTGGTAGTTTCCCCACCTAGATTTTCCCATACTATAGCAATGAAATCACTGGTCTAGTGTGTAGCCCCAATGGAGAAGAATTAGAAAGGCAAGAGACACAAAAAATGAGGCTCTTTCAAAAGACACAGTGAGAGATTATAAGGTTTCAAATTAGGACAGAGGCTGAATGGACAGAAGATGAATGTAACAGATGTGAATGTATGACAGTGAACCAACTTGGCAACTGCTTGCATGTGAGGATTGGGGGAGGTGGAAGTCAGTCAAGGTTAACTGAGGTCAGGAACCTGGGTAACTGGAAGGAAGAATAAAAAAATACTCAAGTGCTTACTAGGTTGTTAACCACTGTGCTAAGTGTTTGGGAGATGAAACTAAGCTTACATTTTAATAAAGGGAGAAGAGTTTTTTTTACTGGGAAAAAGTATGCAGTTAGGAGTGTTTCAGTTTGAAAAGTCACAGGAAGGATGAGTACAGCCAGAGTGGGATATAGTGGACAAAGAGTCATAGTTGAATGCTCACCTTCAAGGAGAAAAATGGGATTTTGGATGAAGTATTAGTCTGAAGAGAAATAAAAACTTCTGCTTGGGAAACGTCAAATTTGAGAAGCCATTGGGAGATTCAAGTAGATTTAGCTAGCAGCTAGAACTCATGTTCAGTAAAGAGAGTACTGTAGAAATATATGTGTGTATATACTTGTAATTTTATCTCACATACACGATAACAACCTGTGAATGTTGAGATCACCAAAAAGAAAATAAATCAAGAACAGAGTGTAAAGGAAAGTGCCTTTAGGGAGTACTGCAGTGTCTTTAAGAGGGTACATTTAGTCATAGAATATGGTCTAAATATATTACCACCAAAATGCTGATTTTCCCAAATATATTTGTTAAAAAATGAACTTGCTGGGGCGGAGCCAAGATGGCAGAGTAGAAACAGCACTTCCAAGGTGCTCTGCCCCACTCCACTTCCAAACAATGTAAAAGGGAAATGTGAACAACTTCTGGAGCCCCACCACCCACAGAACGACACAGAGAAGCTAACCTCCTGCTGAGGACAGCCCGGCAGTCCTGCAGGGAGCGGCCAGAGCAGCACTCTGGGAGCTGAGCCCAGGCCCATGTGAGCTGAGGTTTTAGTCCCAGGGCAGCTGGGGCAGCAACCAGCTGGAGGAACCCCAGAACACCAGCAGCTGTGGCGATTCCAGAATTATCAGCACAGATATGCCTAGGACAAAGTGAGAGGTTAGTGCTCTATGGTCTTTGGGACCAGTATTTGGGGAACATGCTGGCTTCCTCCCCTGGGGGCGAAAAGCTGCTGAGGAAACAGCACAGAGGCCATTTTGCAGTGTCAGTGGCAGCTCCAGCTCCTGGTCTGCGAACTGTAGGGAGATCCAGCAATCAGTCTAGGGGTTAATCACTCTTGCTTTAACCTGCTTGGATCTGGATTATGGTCTTGGGGGAAGATCTGAGGTGGGTATCCAATTTGCCAGAGCCAGTGGAGGCTTTACAGAGGCCACCCAAACTCCAGAAGTTGTGAAGACCCCACGTTTGGGACGGAAGCTCTCCTGTCTGGTGGTAGAGACCTACTGTGGCAACAAGCCCAAAAATCAAGTAATTAAGTGGCAACATGCCTAGGCAAAGGAAACAAAATAAACAGAAAAATGCAACTTTAGATTCCTATTTTGGGAGCAAAGAGGATTAAAACATGGAACAGGAGGAGAACTGTGAAGTCAGAACTCCTACACCAAAAGCCCCAAATGAAAATACAAGCTGGCTACAGGCCATAGAGGACCTTAAGAAGCAGATAACAGAAGTGGGGGGAAAATTGGGAAGAGAAATGATAAAGATGCAAGAAAAGTATGAAATGACAGTCAACAGCCTGACTGAGGAAAATAACACCTTAAAAAATAGACTAATTTGGGCGGTGGGAGGTGGCGCAGTGAAACAGAGCCTTGGCCTGGAATCAGAAGGACCTGAAATCGGAGCCGGCCTCAGACACTTAATCCACACAAACAAAAACCTAGCCGTGTAACCTTGGGCAAGTTACTTAACCCCAATTGCCCTAAAGGGGCGGCTAGGTGGCGCAGTGAGTAAGAGCGTCGGCCTCGGAGTTGGGATGACCCGAGATCAAATCCGGCCTCAGAAAATGAGCACCCACGCATAAATAATGACTAGCCATGTAACCTGAGCAAGTTACTTAACCCCAATTGCTTTAAAAAAAAAAATAGACTAACTCAAATGGCAAAAGAGGCTCAGAAAGGCAATGAGGAGAAGAATGCCTTAAAAAGACGAATTTGCCAGATGGAAAAAGAATCTCAAAAGCTCACTGAGGAGAATCACTCCAGAATTAGACTGGAGCAAATGGAAGCTAGTGACTTTATGAGAAATCAAGATGCTGTTAAACAGATCCAAACAAATGAAAGAATAGAAGGCAATGTGAAATATCTCATGGGAAAAACCACTGACCTGGAAAATAGATCCAGGAGAGACAGAAACTGGCAGCTTCTACATGAAGATATCGAAGGGCATGATACGATATTCCAGAGGGCAAAAGAGCTGGGATTAAAGCCAAGGGTCACCTACCCAGCAAAACTGAGTATCTTGTTTCAGGGGAAAATATGGTCATTCAGTGGAATAGAGGACTTTCAAGCATTTTTGAGGAAAAAACCAGAGTTGAATAGAAAATTTGACACCCAGACACAGGAAGCAAAAGATGCCTGAGAAGGTAATCAGGGAAAAGAAATCAAAAGAAACTTATCAAAGTTGAGCTATTTACATTCCTACATGGAAAAAACAGTAACTGTGACTGATGAAACCTTTCTCAGTATGAAAATAGTGGAAGAAGGGTATATGGTCATATAAATACATATGTGAATGTGTGTATATATGTTTACAGGTATACACGGATAGAGGGCACAGGTTGAATTTGATGGGAAAGGATGATACTTAAGGGGTGAAGTTATGAGGTGAAAGAGGAAAGTGGCAAGAGGAGATGGGGAGAGACAGGGTAGGGTAAACTATCTCATGTAGAAGAGGCAAGGGGAAGTAGTTGCAGGGGAGGGGAAGAATAGGAAGGCAAAAAGGCAAAACCACATTCTCATTGAATTTGGCTCAGGGAGAGAATGACATACATATTAAATGGGATATCACACCCCATAGGAGAGTAGGGGGAAGGGGAGTGCGAGGGGGGACAATGGAAGGGAGGGCATTCTAGGAGGAGGGGAGGTTGGCAGTACCCACTATAAAAGAGGGACAGGATCAAAGTAGGGAATGGACCAGGTGGGGGGTGGGATGGGTGGGAGGGAAGTATAGGCAGTCTTACAATATATCTACTATGGTAATATTTTGCATAGCTATACATGTACAACACATACTGAATTGCTTATCTTCCCAGAGAGAGTGGGTGACAAGGGAGGAAGGGAATGGATCTGAAATTCGAGGTCTTAAATGTTTCAAATGTATATAAATACTATTATTAATACTATTTTGCATGTAATTGGGAGATAAGATGTGCAGGCATTGGGGCTCAGAGATTCACCTCGCCCTAA